>JACXGM010033347.1:0-12312 GCA_016801145.1 Umbra pygmaea
TGAACAGCCCGGTACAAGGTTACACATAAACAAAATTAATTTTAATGAACTGCCCGGTACAAGGTTACACATAAACAAAATTAATTTTAATGAAGTGCCCGGTACAAGGTTACACATAAACACATTGAATTTTAATGAACAGCCTGGTAAAGTCAAAGTCAAAGTCAAAGTGGTTTATTTATCATATGCATTGAATAACATACATCATCCCATGCAGAGAAATTCTTTTTGACATGGCTCGGCGATTCTATGCAGTGGGCTTAAAAACAAGAATTACAACAATATAAGAATTTTAAAATAGTAATGACAATAGTAATAATAATAATAATAGTAATAATAATAATAATAAAACGCTATGAACTGAGCAGTGGTGTGGAAAATGTACAACAGTAGAAGTAGTAAATGTTATAGAATTGGCATGGAAAATTGCTTTTAAAGGTGCATTTGAATTCTGCTACATCAGATGTAGAGAGCATAAGGTGACCAGAGAGTGTTAGTGCTCAACAGACGATTTGCGATCTGGTACAAGGTTACACATAAACAAAAGCGGACACCTTGGCTGGCTAAAGGCTGTGCTTAAATAATACTGCCACTCACTCTCCTGCTGTATCAATGGAGAGAGATATTAACATTAAAAGTCCATGGGGTTAGTGTTATATCAATGGAGAGATATTAACATGAAAAGTCCATGGGGTTAGGGTTATATCAAAGGAGAGAGATATTAACATGAAAAGTCCATGGGGTAAGGGTTATGCTCCATGGAAACATCATAAAAAGTGTTTTCTCCTAACGTGGTAACTGATAGACAGTAGACACCCCACCAATGAAATAATTTGAAAGACATCTCTTTCAACATCTATCAATGTCTTTAAACCCCAACGATTTCTTTAGAATAATACAGTTGTGCTTATAAGTTTGCATACCATGGCAGATATTGTGAAATTTCAGTATTGATTTTGATAATATGACGAAAAAACAAAAAAATCTGACTGTAATGTAAGGATAGTGCTCAAATGAAGCCATTCATTATCACACATTGTTTGGCACCTATGTAAACCATACTGATACCAGAAATCACCAAAATGGCCCATGAATGTTTGGACTTGTTACAGACACACAAAGTGACAAACACAGGTTAAAATGGCAATTAAAAGTTATTTAATATGGCATTTTAAATTGTAATTAGTGTAAGTTTATAAATAGTCAATGACTTTGTTAGCTCTCACGTGGATGCACTGAGCAGGCTACTGTACTCAGATACTGAGCCATGGGGAGCAGAATGAACTATCAAAAGACTTGTATAATAAGGTATTGGAACTGTATGAAGTTGGAAATGGATATAAAAAGATATCCAACGCCTTACAAATGCCAGTCAGTATTGTTCAATCACTAATTAAAAAGTGGAAGAATCTGTGATCTTGATACCAAGCCAAGGTCAGGTAGACCAAGAAAGATGTAGACCAAGAAAGATGTAGACCAAGAAAGATGTAGACCAAGAAAGATGTAGACCAAGAAAGATGTAGACCAAGAAAGATGTCGACCAAGAAAGATGTCGACCAAGAAAGATGTCGTCCAAGAAAGATGTCAGCCAAGAAAGATGTCGACCAAGAAAGATGTCGACCAAGAAAGATGTCAGCCAAGAAAGATGTCAGCCAAGAAAGATGTCAGCCAAGAAAGATGTCAGCCAAGAAAGATGTCAGCCAAAACTGCAAAAAGAATTGTTTGGGATACAATTGTTAGACAAAGAAAAACCCACAGGTTGGGAGACATACAGGCATCTATGGAATTAGATGGTGTGGTTGTTTCAAGAAGCACAAAACAACACAAATGCAATGAATGGACAAGTTGCCAGAAAGAAGCCTTTACTGTTCCAGTGCCACAAAAAAAGCCTAGTTACAATATGCCAGATAACACCTTGATACACATCACAGATTCTGGCAAACTATAATTTGGAGTGACAAGACCAAAATAGAGCTTTATGGTGACAACCATAAGCACTATGTTTTGAGAGGGGTCAACAAGGCCTATAATGAAAAGAATACCATCCCCACTGTGAAGCATGGTGGTGGCTCACTGATGTTGCAGGGGTGTGTGAGTTCTAAATGCAACCATGTGAAAATTAATGGCAAGATGAACACAGCATGTAATCAGACACTACTGGCATACAATTTGCATTCTTCTGCACAAAAGCTGCGCATGGGGCGCTCTTGGACATTCCAGCATGACAATGATCCTAAGTATGAGGCCAAGTTGACCCTCCAGTGGTTACAGCACAAAAAGGTAAAGGTTCTGGTGTGGCCATCACAGTCTCCTGACCTTAATATCTCTAATATGTGATTCATGCAAGACGACCAAAGACTGGGAGAGGTGTTCTGCCAAGACGAATGAGCAGCTAAAGCACCTGCAAGAAGTCAGGGCCTCAGTGTTGGCTCCGCCTCCAGAGTTTGCCGAAGGAGCCGCTCAACCTCCGGAGCTCTCCGAAGTGACAGCACCCACCTCCTGAGTTTGCCAACAAATATGCTGCATCCTCCGAGCAGACCATGCCTGCTGTGTCCACAAACCAGACAAGGCCTGCTACATCTACTGGGTTCTCCAGGTCTGCGGCAATTGCCAAGCTACCTGGAAGGCTGCTTGACCTGCGGCTGAGCCTGAAGTATGCATTGCTACAGCCAGTGGGCATCCAGCTTTTTTCCTGGGGACCATGGGTTTGCCCTCTCACCCTGCCCTGCCCTGCCCTGACGGCTGGCTCTGACTGGTTTTTGCTGGGGCGCCATCCAAACCTTGTTTAACTCACGGCTGGAGCCTTTGGGGGAAGGTACTGTAATTACGTCAGAGGGTAGAGATGTCATAAACTGTTTGTTACATTTAGACTCAATAATATAAATGCAATTATTTTTTTGTAGAAAAACCACAGAACTCTACTCTCTGTCTGGTCTTCCTTCCTCCACCTCACTAGCTACAGCACCATAACACCTGCCTTGTTACATTCACTCATGTTTTCTTTAAAAATGGTACATCTATTGCCCATTCTCCAGGGGTATGCAAACTTTTGAGCACAAATATATACAGTAGCATATGTTAGCTCTGTATAGTGTAGCTCTGTTCGTTGCTACCTCTTTGTCTGGTTTGGCCAGTCTTTACAAAGAAGTGTACATCCATATTCACATATTGTTGTTATGTTATTGATACATCTTTGTATTTTCTCTTTAGTTAAGTTGACATTTTCATATAAGTGGTACAGAACAGTGTTACTTTTACCACCAGTGGCCAAACTCGCAGACTGCATCTTCAACTTATGTGTTTAGATACATGAAAATGAAATGTTCTTAGAGTTTTAAATAAACTGCCTTTAATGTATATTGTATAATTTGTTATATTTTCTGTAGAGACAAAAATGAGAGTGGTGAGTCTACGCAGATTGTCCAATCACACCTGGACTCCATATTCAGGGTAAGCTTTGGTAAATAAACAATGCTTTCGTCACATAAATGCATATTAGAAATGATCAGTTATTAACATAACTATGAACTGTATGTACTTTTACTATTCTCAGTTAAGGTAGAGATTTTTATCTGAACTTTTCATCCTGTTTGTTCCAGTCACTTGAAGAGAATATCTTTACATTCATGAAGAAAGAGCTGAAGCGGTTCAAGAATATTCTGAGCCCAGATTTCCAAAATAAACATAAACCAGGGGAGGAGATGGTGGACGTTGAAGATGAAACAAAGAGCAATGCCAGAGAGGGAGCTCTGAAGATCACACTGAATTTCCTGAGGAACATGAACCAGACAGATGTTGCTGACACCCTGGAACAAAGTACTTTGATTTCAATTTTGTCTCAAGGTTTTACATCTATACATCTGTAAAGTGGCTAGCTGACAAAGGGTATTAGCTTACCCAATCAGGGTGTTGTGTTGACAGCGATAATAAGATATCACCTGGATGTAATGCTGATGCATCTATCAGTCAGGAGCTAAATGAGCTAGCTAGCTGAGCGAGTAATTAAAGATTAAAAGGTTTATACACAAACAATCGGTCAGGAGCTAAATGACCTAGCTAGCTCAGCGTAATTACAGATTGAACAATATTCTGTCAAAAATATGATTTATTTTACATCACATTCATCCAAGTATATACACAAACTGTCGGGTCAGGATCTATATGACCTAGCTAGCTCAGCGGGTAATTACAGATTGAACAATATTCTGTCAATAATATGATTTATTTTACATCACATTCATCCAAGTATATACACAAACAATACACACTACGCCATGCTTACTAGCTCCAACCATACCTCTGCTACACCCAGGTCAAGTCACGGTTTGGCCCATATCCTGTAACAATAAAATCGGTCACTAATTCCCAATAATTGCCACATCCAGTTTAAACAGACTGAGCTATATTCTGTCACTCAAGTGTTCATTTAACATTGTAATTATCACACAATATTCATGAACAGAAGAGATATGCTAGCTAGATTGCTATTCACAGGATGTAAACACAATACACTACACCGGATACAGGGACATCATTACACAAATCATTTAGTAGATGCAAGCTAACTACTGCTGAGTATTCCAAAATGTTGTGTTCTCCAAATATTTACTTTAGATTCTGTCATCTTTTTTTTTCATTGTTAGGTCTTCTACATGATCCTGCTATGAAGTACCAAGTTAAACTGAAATAATATTTTTTCTTTAAATTTTTAGGTCTTCTACATGATCCTGCTATGAAGTACCAAGTTAAACTGAAATAATATTTTTTTCTTTTCATTGTTAGGTCTTCTACATGATCCTGCTATGAAGTACCAAGTTAAACTGAAATCTTGTCTGAAAAATAAGTTTGAAAGGGTGTTTGAAGGAATCGCTAAACAAGGAAAGCAAACACTTCTCAGAAAGGTTTATACTGAGCTATACATTACAGAAGTTGGAAGTGGAATCCTAAACACTGAACATGAGGTGAGAGAGATTGAGATGGCATCAAAGAGACAAGTACATACAGAAACACCAATCCAATGCAAAGACATGTTTAAACCTTTACCTGGACAAGAGAAAGCTATCCGAAGTGTTTTGACAAAGGGAATTGCTGGCATTGGAAAAACAGTATCTGTGCAGAAGTTTATTCTGGACTGGGCTGAAAGAAAATCCAATCAGGATATCAATTTTTTATTTCCATTGTCTTTTCGGGAGTTGAACTTGATGAAGGACAAGAAGCACAGCTTGATGGAACTTCTTCATCACTTTTTTATAGAAACCAAAGAATCAGGAATCTTCGACTTTGACATGTATAAAATTATGTTTGTCTTTGATGGTCTGGATGAGTGTCGACTTCCTCTAGACTTCAAAAACTGTGAGACCTGCCGAGACGTCACAGAGTCGTTGTCAGTGGACGTGCTGCTGACAAACCTCATCAAGGGGAATCTGCTTCCTTCTTCTCTAATCTGGATAACCTCCAGACCTGCAGCAAGCAATCAGATCCCTCCTGAGTATGTTGACCGGGTGACAGAGGTACGAGGGTTCAATGACCAACAAAAGGAGGAGTATTTCAAGAAGAAATTCAATGATGAGATCCTGGCCAACAGAATCCTCTCCCACATAAAGACATCCAGAAGCCTCCACCTCATGTGTCACATTCCAGTATTCTGTTGGATCTCTGCCACAGTCCTTGAGCACATATTGATCAAAGAGACAGGAAGAGAGATGCCCAGGAATCTGACTCAGTTGTACATTGGCTTAGTGGTATTTCAGATCAAACAGATGGATGTAAAATATCCCAAGACAGATGAACCCCACTGGAATAAAAAAATCATCATGGCCCTGGGGAAACTGGCCTTCCAACAGCTGGAGCAAGGCAACCTGATCTTCTATGAGGAAGATCTAGAACAGTGTGGCATTGATGTGACAGAAGCTTCAGTCTATTCCGGAATGTGCACACAGATCTTTAATGTAGATTATGGACCATTCCAGAGTAAGGTGTATTGCTTTGTTCATCTGAGCATTCAGGAGTTTCTGGCTGCTTTGTTTGTGTTTCTCACATTCGTCCATGACAACATGAATGTCTTCAATAAACCACAATCAAGACAACTCCACACTCTGGTCAGCGACAAACATCCTGAATCAGTCTTCCTTCAGAGTGTTGTAGACCAGGCATTACAAAGTGGGAATGGACACCTGGATCTGTTTCTCCGCTTCCTTCTGGGCCTCTCACTGGAGTCCAATCAAATTCTTCTACAAGGTCTAATGACACAGACAAGAAGCAGCTTACAGACAAGAAAGGATATAGTTGACTACATCAAGGAGAAGATCAGAGAGAATCCATCTCCTGAGAGGTGCATTAATCTGTTCCATTGTCTAAATGAACTGAATGAACCATATTCCCTAGTGGAGGAGATACAAAGCTATCTCAGCTCCAATCATCTCTCAGAAACCAAACTGTCACCTGAACATTGGTCAGCTCTGGTCTTTGTGTTGCTGACTTCAGAAGAACAGCTTGATGTGTTTGATCTGAAGAAATACTCCAGATCAGAGGATGGTCTCCTGCGACTACTACCAGTGATTAAAGCCTCCAGAACAGCTCTGTAAGTACCTGGAAATCACAACCAAATAAACACACATACTATTAAAAACACACAATGTAATAATATTTAGGAAAATTAAACCATTGACAGGTCCATGAGTGGTGTAGTTGTCGCAGTCTCTGTTATTGTACCTTGAACATTTTATACATTGCCTTGTTTTTTTCATTCAGGCTGGATGGATGTAACCTCACAGAGAAATGCTGTGAAGAATTGGTGTCAGCTCTCAGTTCAACCTCCTCCTACCTGAGAGAACTGGACCTGAGTAACAACAACCTGCAGGATTCAGGAGTGAAGCTGCTCTCTGCTGGACTGGAGGATCCACACTGTAAACTGGAGATACTGAGGTTAGTATAATGAGGATAGTCCACACTGTAAACTGGAGATACTGAGGTCAGTATAATGAGGAGAGTCCACACTGTAAACTGGAGACACTGAGGTTAGTATAATGAGGAGAGTCCACACTGTAAACTGGAGATACTGAGGTCAGTATATCGAGGAGAGTCCACAATGTAAACTGGAGATACTAAGGTCAGTTTGATTAATTTTATGTTTAATAATCCAACAGATACAAACACAATATTTTGGGCTGATAAACTATTGTTTTCCCTCTCATCCAAATCATGCATACTGGCCTTTTCTCACCATTATTACAATTTTATTAAATTAACTGTTTATGGAGGACTTTATGTCAGTCTGCCATGGCTGTAATCAGGGATGTGCCTGTTTTAGTTTGTCTCTCTCAATGTTGGGATCTTACCGAAGTTTGACTAACCAGCCCTCTTCACAAGTTTGGCTAACCAGCCCTCTTCACAAGTTTGAATAACCAACCCTCTTCACAAGTTTGACTAACCAGCCCTCTTCACAAGTTTGAATAACCAACCCTCTTCACAAGTTTGACTAACCAGCCCTCTTCACAAGTTCGACTAACCAGCCCTCTTCACAAGTTTGACTAACCAGCCCTCTTCAATTTTCTTATGATGGTGGATTTGGGAGGAGAACCAGACACATTGACATCTAACATATATTGTTGTATGCAATGTGCCCTCCTTTGAGTTCTTTAAAATATTGCTCCAGCCAATTACATTTTACATTTTAAACGTTTAGCCGAAGCTCTTATCCAGAGCGACTTACAGTGAGTGCATACATTTTAGAGAAACTAGGTGAAACAAACACAACTTAGAAGTAAGAGCATTCAACATATGAAGCAATGAATAGTCAAAAACAGTGCTAGAAAATATCAGTACCAGACAATATGTATGAAAGATATGAAACAGTAAAAAGTCAAAAAATAGATAAAAAACAAAACAGTGCTAGAGAAGGATCATGCAGATAACAAAACATTTCAAGATAACAGAAGTTGAATACAACTCATTTAAGTACTCGTTGAAGAGGAAGGTTTTCAGACACATACTGAAGATGGGTAGAGACTGCTGTTCTAGCCTCCAGTGGAAGATGTTTCCACCATTGAGGAGCCAGGACAGAGAACAGTCTTGACTGCTTGGATTTGGAGTTGACCTCCTGAAGGCGTGGGATGGTCAGGAGCCTAGAGGTTGCAGAACGTAAAGCCTGTATAGGGGTATAGGGTTTGAGCATCACCTGAAGATAGGGTGGAGGAGCTCCTCTTGTTGCTCCGTAGGCGAGCACCATGGCCATGTAGTGGATACAAGCTTTTACTGGAAGCCAGTGGAGTGTGTGTAGACGTGGGGTGACGTAGGAGAACTTGAGAAGGTTGAACACCATGGGGGCCACTACATTCTTAATGAGTTGAAGCAGTTTCGTGGCGCACGCCAGGAGTCCTACCAGAAGCAAATTGTGGTAATCCAGACATGAGATGACGAGTGCCTGGATGATTACGTGGGCGGCTTCCTGGGTGAAGTAAGGTTGTGCTTGGCGAATGTTGTAGAGCATGAACCTGCAGGAGCGAGTCACAGCCTTGATGTTTGCAGAGAATGAGAGGGTATCAATCAGAATCACACCAAGGTTCTTTGCACTCAACTGTGATGCAAACAGGCCTTCCCATGGAAGAAGAGTTGCTCAGTCTTGTCATGGTTGAGCGTGAGGTGGTGTGCTAACATCTATGTAGAGATATGAGCCAGGCATCCCCATAGCAGTAATAAGTGAGTCCATGTGAAGTAATGACAGAGCCAATGGATTTGGTGTAAAGAGAGAAGAGGAGAGGGCCTAGAACAGAGCCTTGGGGAACACCAGTGGAGAGTGTCCATTCAGCAGACTAAGATCCTCTCCATGTCACCTGGTAAGATCGGCCTGCCAGGTAGGATGCAATCCAGGAGTGTGCAGAGCCAGAGATTATGAGATCTGAGAGGGTGGAAAGTAGAATGTGATGGTTCAGAGTGTCGAAAGCTGCAGATATGTCTTGAAGCCTGACTCTTTTGGGTAGAGGAGATTATTCTGAAATAAACAGAGTTGTTTGGATACTACATGCGCAAGTGTTTTAGACAGAAAAGACAGGAGGGATACCGGTCTTTAATTTTTATATATTGGAGGGGTCTAGTGTTGGTATCTTTAGCAGGGGAGCAACTCTTGCCATCTTGTCACCAGGGACATATCCAGTGGTCAAAGATGAGTTTATGAGAGAGGTGAGGAATGGAAGGAGTTCTGCAGAGATGGTCTACAGGAGGGAGGAGGGAATAGGGTCAAACGGACATGTTGCTGTTGGGCAGCTGGGACTCACTAGCTGCAGAATGTCATTTGGTGGAGGGGAGAAATTTTGTAAATGCATGGGCAGGTTTGGTGATGGAGCAAACAGTGGGCATGCAGGGTTGCGTCGTGAAGGAGTTATGAATGTCATCAACTTTCTTTTCAAAATGGTGGACAAAAACTCAACAGCAGAGAGGGAAGATGGCGGGGGAGGAGGTCAAAGTCAAAGTCAAAGTTGTTTATTTATCATATGCATCGAATAACATACATCATCCTATGCAGAGAAATTATTTTGACATGGCTCGACACATCTATGCAGTGGGCTTAAATAAAGAATTACAACAATATAAATAATTTTTAAAACAATAATGACAATAGTAATAATAATAATAATACGCTATGTACTGAGCAGTGATCTGGAAAATGTACAACAGTAGAAGTAGTAAATATTATAGATTTGGCATGGAAAATTGCTTTTAAAGGTGCATTTTAATTCTGCTACATCAGATGTAGAGAGCATAAAGTGACCAGAGAATGTTAGTGCTCAACAGACGATTTGTGATCAGTGTCAGTGTTCCATGTTGAGCAGCCGAATGGCCTGGGGGAAGAAACTGTTTTTAAGTCTGGTGGTCCGTGCCTTGATGCTCCGGAATCGTCTGCCAGACGGCAGTAGTGAGAAAAGTTCACGGCCTGGGTGGCTGTGGTCTTTGAGAATGTTTTTTGTTTTCCTAAGGCATCGCTTCTGGTAGATGCCTTGCACGGAGGGGAGGCAGCAGCCAATGATGCGCTCCGCTGACTTCACCACCCTCTGAAGGGCCTTACGATCAGCAGCAGAGCAGCTGCCGTACCAGGCTGTAATGCAGCCTGAGAGGATGCTCTCAATGGTGCATCTGTAGAAGTTTATTAAAATCTATAAACAGCCTCGTTTCTGGAACTGATGGAGGGTCATCAACAATTACCCTGGCAGAGGTCACTGACGTAGTCAAACAACTCCACAGTGGCAAAACCCTGAGGGCTGATACTATCTGTCCAGAAAAGCTTTTGATCTAACAATGAATCTTTGTTCCTACCCTCATCTATGTTCATGAAGGCTGGGTCATGACGAAAATAATGAGATTGTGTGTACAAGCAGCTGAAATGGGTTTTATCAGGAAGTTGGCTGGCGTCTCCCTTAGGAATAGGGTGAGAAGCTCAGTCATCCGTGAGAAACTTGGAGTAGAGCCGCTGCTTCTTCGCGTAGAAAGGCGCCAGTTGAGATTGTTCTGGCATCTAGAGAGGCATTCCAGGCATGTCCAGGTGGGAGGAGGCCTCGGAGATCCCCCAGTCAGAGCTGGTTAATATGGCCAGGGAAAGTCTGGGGGTCCCTGTTAGAGCTGCTGCCCTTGTGAATATACACTGCTCAAAAAAATAAAGGGAACACTTAAACAACACAAAGTAAGTCCAGGTCAATCACACTTCTGTGAAATCACACTGTCCACTCAGGAAGAAACACTGATTGACAATCAATTTCACATGCTGTTGTGCAAATGTAACAGACAACAGGTGGAAATTATAGGCAATTAGCAAGACACCCCCAATAAAGGAGTGGTTCTGCAGGTGGTGTCCACAGACCACTTCTCAGTTCCTATGCTTCCTGGCTGATGTTTTGTTCACTTTTTAATACTGGCGGTGTTTTCACTCTAGTCATAGCATGAGACAGAGTCTACAACCCACACAATTATGTTAAACACTGTAGGCTGTCAGGCTGTGGAGTCACTGATGAAGGAGGGGCTTATCTGGCCTCAGCTTTGTTATCAAACCCTCCATGTTGTAATTATGTTAAACTCTCTGTATGCTCTCAGGCTGTGGAGTCACTGATGAAGGAGGGGCTTATCTGGCCTCAGCTTTGTTATCAAACCCTCCATGTTGTAATTATGTTAAACACTGTAGGCTACCAGGCTGTGGAGTCACTGATGAAGGAGGGGCTTATCTGGCCTCAGCTTTGTTATCAAACCCTCCATGTTGTAATTATGTTAAACACTGTAGGCTACCAGGCTCTGGAGTCACTGATGAAGGAGGGGCTTATCTGGCCTCAGCTCTGTTATCAAACCCTCCATGTTGTAATTATGTTAAACACTGTAGGCTGTCAGGCTGTGGAGTCACTGATGAAGGAGGGGCTTATCTGGCCTCAGCTCTGTTATCAAACCCTCCATGTTGTAATTATGTTAAACACTGTAGGCTGTCAGGCTGTGGAGTCACTGATGAAGGAGGGGGTTATCTGGCCTCAGCTCTGTTATCAAACCCCTCTCATCTGAGAGAGCTGGATGTAGATCTGGATGTGTTCAACCTGAAGGAATACTCCACATCAGAGGAAGGTCTTCTGAAGCTACTGCCACTACTCAAAGCCTCCAGAAGAGCTCTGTAAGTATAGAGGAAACACAGTTATCACACAAAAATAAAGTCACGAAATACTTTACCTAAATTTATGAAACACAAAAATATTTGACATTGTTTCGTTCTCTTTAGGTTAAATGGATGTAACCTTACAAAGAGATGCTGTGCGATGTTGGCCTCAAATCTAAACTCAACCTTCTCCCACCTGAGCCTTCTGGACCTGACTAACAATGACCTGCAAGACTCAGGAGTGAAGCTGCTCTCTGCTGGACTGGAGGATCCACACTGTAACCTGGATACACTGAGGTCAGTATAATGACGATAGTCCACACTGTAAACTGGATACACTGAGGTCAGTATAATGACGATAGTCCACGATGTACTGGAGACACTGAGGTCAGTATAATGACGATAGTCCACGATGTATTGGAGACACTGATGTCAGTATAATGACGATAGTCCACGATGTATTGGAGACACTGAGGTCAGTATAATGACGATAGTCCACACTGTAAACTGGAGACACTGATGTCAGTATAATGACGATAGTCCACACTGTAAACTGGATACACTGAGGTCAGTATAATGACGATAGTCCACGATGTACTGGAGACACTGAGGTCAGTATAATGACGATAGTCCACGATGTATTGGAGACACTGATGTCAGTATAATGACGATAGTCCACACTGTAAACTGGA
>JACXGM010033348.1:0-12312 GCA_016801145.1 Umbra pygmaea
TTCTCCCATACAGGGGATTTAAATGACGCGGGACGTCCAAGCTCCTCCGTTCCTCCGCTCGCCATGACCATGCTGTGAGCGGACTGAACATGCGCAAAACCTTTTTATTTCAGTAATCAATCCGCGGATCACGTGTGTCCCGAACCGAAGATATTGATCCGAACGGATCACGGATCAGTGACGATCCGTTGCACCACTATTTCTAGTAGTTTTATAGATAGTTGCAATAATACGAAACTATTTTAAACAAAAACCCAGAAATGTGGCTTGTACTGATGCAAAATTCATGCTAACTCATGTAGGTAACTTCGAAGGACCATTAAGGACATCTTTAACCTTAAAACCAATTTCTTCTAGATTTCTTACCATGGAAGTGGGGAGGGAGCAGAGAGCGATGATTCTGAGGGAGAGAACCAGGAGCTTGCGCAGATTGACCGAGGTAAGTGCCAACTTCTAAACAAAGTTTCAGTTGTCTTTGTTGATTTGAGGACAAGATACTCATACAAGATGCTCAGATAAAGCAACGTCAATTTTACACACTTCAGAAGTAGACAATAAGCTCTTCGTCTTCAACTTTGACTCATGCTCTTGGTCACCACTCTCAGAGAGGAGGCGGAACTGCGGCCTCACCCCTCTAGCCACCAGCCAGCAGCACAACCAGGGTCCCCTCTCACCAGCACGCCTCAGACACTTACGCCTCCTTCTAGACCCCAATCTGGACCACCACTCATCCGAGGAAGAGCTGGAGCGAATCAGCTGTGGCGTTGGAGATAACAGGAAGTGGACATTGTGCCACAGCGACTACCAAAGTAGTGCCTCCAGCGACGAGGAGGTGCGGGAATTATGTGGCTGTGGCCCAGTGGCAGCAGCCTTGGAGCACGGGACTTGCCTGGCAGCCTCCCCCAGCCCAGTGCTTTTTAGCTCAAGCCCGCCTCGCAGTCTCAAGCCGCCACCACCTATTCGGCTTCAGTTCCAGGTGGTGCAGCCAGCTGTCAGACCCATCATCTTGACCCACTTTGACCAGTCTGCAGCTCCCTATAGGAAACACAGGCACAGCTACAGTGGAGAGCCGGGTAGGCCGAGCCTGGACCTGGAGAAAATGCAACAGGTTAGCATCACTGTGCATCATCTACTATTATTAAATAGTTCCTCTTAGCATAATCAGTTTTCTTTTTTAATCCTGCAACCATCTAAAGCATTGTGTGATTTGGATTCCATCTCACACTCCTCGAAATTACACATTTTAAGGTCATAATGCATTTATTTCCCCAAATGTTTATGTGATAATTAGCTATCATAAAGGGGGAGGAGTTGTAATCTACTGTAGAGATAACCTACAAGGCTATGTCAACTTACCCAGGTCCGTGCCCAAACAGTTTGATCTCTACTTCCAAAAATATTTTTTTTGAAAGTACAGAAATAAGTCTCTCACTTTTTCCAGAAATAAGTCTCTCACTTTTGGTGCCTGTTAGACCCCCTCATTTGTGTCCTAGATAGCCTATGTGAATTGACTGCCCCCCATTTATCGTCAGAGTTTTTACTGTTAGGAGAAAAAAACTGAGCTATGCCTAACACCCAAGCCAATTTACAATCTAAGTTTGATGCCCTCTAGGGGTGCAACGGATCAAAAAACTCACGGCTCAGATCGTTTCTCATTTTTCAGATCAGCAAAAAAAAGACAAGTCAAATAAACATAAGATGTCTTTTTGTTTATTAACAATATGGTGAACAATATGAGAGAGAAATGTGATTATTATTGATTGTTGTTTAGGTACATTAAATCACGTTAAGCCTTTTCCTTACAATAGGCTTTAATGAAGCAGAATGGCTTAACGTCAGATAACGCCCATAATAATTGGAATTTAGGTTAGTTGTTTATATAATTTTCAGTGGTTATGATGAGGCAATATGAGAGAGAAATGTGGTTAATATTGATCGTCGTTGCCATGGTGATAAGCGGTTGTTTTGCAGCTTTCGTTTTCACTCCTGTCAGTGAAACACCGGGGTAATGTCGCTTCAAATGCGTGGCCATGCTTGATATGTTTCCACTGTCATATGGCTTTCTTGTGCCACAGTGCCTACACACTGTCACGGTTTTATCCACTAACCTCTTTCCTTCATCATTATATTTAACAGGGAAGCCAAAATGCTCCCATACAGGGGATTTAAATGACACGGAGCGTTCAAGCTCCTCCGTTCCGCCGCTCGCCATGACCATGTTGTGAGCGGACTGAACATGCGCACAACGGTTTTTTTCAGAAATCAATCCGCGGATCACGTGTGTGCCGAACCGAAGATATTGATCAACGGATCACGGATCAATGACGATCCGTTGCACCACTAATGCCCTCCACCTCTTAAAATCTTAAAATCTGTAACTGAGGGAACTCTCACAGATATAATCCTTATTAATATTCCCCTTAACATACACCTCCGCTCTCTTCAGCCAGGATCTTAGGAATCACTTTCTCATTGCCTGCGTCCATGATGGGTCCACAGTTAAACAACCACCCCTCATTACTGTGAAATGCTCCCTAAAACACTTCAGCAAACAGATCTTCCTAATCGACCTGGCACAGGTATCCTGGAAGGATATTGACCTTATCCCGTCAGTAGAGGATGCTTGGTTGTTCTTTAAAAGTGCCTATAAAAGCATGCACTGTTCAAAAAGTAGGGCCCTATGATTTCCACATTGCAAAGAACACAAAGAGAATCATGGAATACAGACATTAATACAGAATTCAACAAAATGAATAAATTCAGAATATATATAAAACTGTATTATTATTTGAACATAGTCCCATAATGTTTATAATAATTGTCACTGCATTTCTTGTAATATACAACATAGCAAATATGGAAGTTAATTTGTGCTCTATGTTGATATATGCAGTGTGTGTCTTACTACCGAACTTGGTCAACATACACCACTAACATATCATTCAAACGTTGTAATGCGCTTCATAGCTAACAGCTTTAAACAACGGTATACATTGTCTTGCCTTTTAGTTGTGTTTTAAAGTGAGTATTAGCGTGACAAATACCTATGCACATTTTGTGTAACAGCCTGTCGTCTACGTGTTGATAAATAATTACTTTTATTAGATGTAAATATTGCTCGGGCACCGCATGTGCAAAATGTATATTACAGTAGATTTTTCAATATAGTTTTCCAAATAGTTGTTGTTCAGTTGCAGATGGGTGAAAAAAATTGTTTTGCCTAAGTTGTGTTTTCCAACCATGGTACTTGGACCCATGGTGGTACAGTAACCAAAAAAGGTGTGCCCATGGTGTAATATTATATGATTAGGTCATTATCTCTGTTTGGGGAAAGTCACTTGAAAAAATACATTCTCATCTTACACAAAACGTCTGCAATGCTTAGTGCAAATGCGAACACAATGCTCTTGCATTCGCTTTCACAAACATGTTTCTCTCATTATACATGTAAACTATTTACATTTGTAATAAATATTACACATTCTTGAGCTGCAATATAAATGATGTTCTTCTGAATATGTAGGAGCATTTACTTTTCTTTATTTGGTATTCCACTTGAAAAATACCTGAATAACTTCATTTAACTTGTTTTTAGCTAAAATGTAGAATTCACTTTATTCCTAAATTCTTCTTTTATTCCTGAATTCAGATTTTTCTTTATAGATATTTAGTGTAACAATTTGTAAAACCAGTTAAGACTGGGATATTTCTTGTTGTGCATACTCTTTGTTTTGAAAAGATGATTTAATAAAATGTTGAAATATTAATTATACACATTTTCTATATTTTAAATTAATTTGTACTATAATTCTATTAATAGAGTCTAAAAAAAGATAGATAAATTAGCTGTTAGAAAAATTTAAGAAATAAGGATTAGATTAATCGTTACAAAAATAATCGTTAGTTGCAGCTCTACTATAGTGTGTACACAGAAGGTCCGGAGAAAGTCAGAGAACCCATAGTCAAGTTTGAACCACTGACTATCATGACATAGATTATCCTGCAATGCAAGGACTCAGCCCACTATGACATGCAGACCCCCCCTCCCTCCCGGTTGTACTATACTTAGTAGGTAAAGGTAAAGGTGCTTTATTGTCACATACACATACATGTAGCAAAATTCTATTTCTGCATTTAACCCATCCCTCAAGGGAGCAGTGGGTATCCATTTATAGTGCCCGGGGACCGACTCCAGATCTAAGCCAGTGCTTTCATCAAGGGCAATTACTGGAGAACCTAACCTGCATGTTTTTGATGTTGGCCGTAGATGATAAGGTTATCATTGAAAACAGACCTGGTATAGGGGTTTGGTGGCATGGCAGAATACTTTGAATTACATTTGAATATTAACAATCTTCGAATTGTAGATTTGAGTTTACTTGGATTCAGATGTTTTGGCTTTTTGAATTGGAATTGAAAGGGAGTTAATAGCTTAACAGTTATCTTTGAAAGAAAAATAAAGAGTAAAGATAATATCAATCATGGCTTTCGAAAGATATTAACTCCCTTTAACTGATCATTTTGGTCTTAAGTAAGGACTTCCCAAAACTTGTTAACTCAGAGTACTTCAGAAAAGTACTTTTACTCAGTAATTTTACCACCTCTGCCTTTTAGTGACACCAATAGTTTAAAAACAGTTCAGGGGCATACAATCTGTACAGTATGTTGGTAAATGATGCAATAATCCACCTCCTTTTTGGTCTTGGAGTTTGTGAACTTTACTTATCTCGCAAGATGACTAATTGCACTTAAACAATGCTTTTGGCAAAAAGTTATTTATAATTTTTCAACCAGGGCTGTTGATTACATGTGCTTTACATTTTCTGTAATATTATTGAGTTATAACATCTCTAGTCTGTGATATTATATTGTTATGGGTTCAAGAAAGGCCTTAGTTACATTTAACTGATGAATGTTTCCTGAAAGGACAAGTGACTAAGATATATGATATGTCACTCAAATTGTTTGAAGTATACAGTGTAACTAGGCCACATTGTATGGTAGTCTTGTACCACCAGCCAGAATGTAGACTATGCTTCATTACATTGAGCTTGGGATTAGGTAAAAAGGGGCACAATAGCGTTCCCTTAATGCACACACACACCAGCACGCACACACTCCATCGGGTGCTTGCCACTTCGGTGGTCCGGAGAATTGAAGCAGAGGGAGGCACGGATGGCAGATGTCTGCCCCCGTTTCTCACAATAGCCAGCGAGCCAGGAGAGAGATGGAGGGGTTGAGGCAGAAATAGAGGATTAAGTAAACAACAGAAAACAATAATGACTAATGAGTAAGGAAGAAGCTGGACCAGATCATTAAAATCCAATAGTCACACTGGCCTGTACTAGAAGATTGGAAGAGGGTGTGTTGGCCTAGGCATATTGAAGGCTTTGAGGGGTCCATATGTCTACGGGTGTTTAGGGAAGAAGGGAACAGATGAGAGACTTGTGTGTGTTGTGTGTTTCTGTCTGATCTGCATCTTTGTATGTGTCTATATGTGTGTGTTTCTTTGTGTGTCTGTGTGTATCAGAGGGAGCTTGGTCAAGTCGAATGGGAGGTTCTGGAGGGAATACAATAGGGGGGCCCTCAGAGGTAGCGACCAGACAATACTTTCCCATTAACCCTTTAGCCAAGAAACTTCAAATCTGCATCCCTATGGCTCTGGTCAAAAGAGGTGAAGTGCATGACAAATAGGGTGCCATTTGGGATGCAGGCAAATTCACAATTTAAAGCAAATTCTAGACATCCCCCTCCTCCCTATAAACCACCCCCAACGTCTATTTCTTCTTTAATGTCTCAACTGTCTGAGGATTCATTTTCTGCCTCACCGGTCCTTTATATTTTTCATTAACAAAAACAACTGTACATACAGTGGACCACAGGGAACATTATGGTCTCTTTTGACCAGAACAAGGGTTATATTTTGCAACTGTTACTTTTTGCCACCAGGGCCCACTAAAAGTTGCACCAAATCTGTCTAAGTTCACAATTCCGACAGAGCAAGATAGCTGATAACAATATTCTTCGAAGGAAAGTAATTGTAACAGCACCCACAGTGTGAGGGGATGATGTGCAATGGGCAGCTAAATTGAAAAGAAAGTCAGAAGAGTTGTTAGTGACAAGGATACAGACCAGTATTTTTTTTAAAGAAACCTTGATATAGTCTAAAACCCATTTACCGATAGGATACAACGTACAGTCATTTAGCTCGTAATATTCTCACACAGCTGTTGTTTTGTTGTTGTCTCAACAACTAATCCACTGCTCTAACACTAATCCGATCCCAATTACTCAGATGTGGCACGACCCGTTGTCCATAGAATATGATTGTTTGTGTGCCAGATTTCTTTATTTTTGCCTGGATGGCCACCAATGTTTGGTTTGTCAGATATGCATTAAGTTATACATCTTAAAACATGTTTTGTATTATTTGTCTGCCCTCAAATTATAGAAAGTTTTCACTGAGCACAATAAAGAGCTATTTAATAATGTTAATCTTTCAACTACTGAACCGGTTTCCAAAGATATGGATTCGCCTGATTTGAAAATAGGGCCACAAGAGCAACAGCAACAAAAGAAGATGATTACTTACACTTGGAAACAAATTGCAGTTGTATAAATAGTGTTCTCTGCATTCTTCCTACAAATGTGGCTTTATCATTTGGATTGTTTAGACTAGAAAATATTAAGAACCATTTGGAGCCAGGGTTCATTGGTACCATACCATACATACAGTAAACAGCTTTGGAAATTATTTTGAGATCACTGCACATTTTTCTTAAATCCACCCCATTGAAAACTTTTGGAATGTGACCAAGAGGAAGATGGATGGTCACAAGCTATCAAACAAACTTGAGTTTTTTGAAT
Organism: Umbra pygmaea; assembly: GCA_016801145.1. Classification (NCBI taxonomy): domain Eukaryota; kingdom Metazoa; phylum Chordata; class Actinopteri; order Esociformes; family Umbridae; genus Umbra; species Umbra pygmaea. The sequence goes on from JACXGM010033348.1 coordinate 6,868, forward strand.
GTTTGCACCAGGAGTGGCATAGTTCATTTTCTGCAAATAAATGCTCTGAATTAGAATATTTTTATTTAGAATTTAGAATACATTTTGTCAGTAGTTTATCAAATATAACAAAAATGTTAATTTTACCCAAACACATACAGTCTTATGCAAAAGTGTAGGCACCCCTGACAATTTCCATTATTTTCATTTATAAATAATTGGGTGTTTGGATCAGCAATATCATTTTGATCTATCAAATAAGTAAAGCACACAGTAGTATTTCAGTAGTGAAATGAGGTTCATTGGATTAACAGAAAATGTGCAATATGCATCAAAATGGAATTTGACAGGTGCATAAATTTGCGCACCCCAACAGAAATACCACATCCATATTTAATTCAGCCTCCTTTAGCAGAAATAACAGCCTCTAGATGCTTCCTATAGCCTGTAATGATTGTCTGGATTCTGGATGAAGGTGTTTTGGACCATTCCTCCTTGCAAAACCTCTCCAGTTCAGTTAGGTTTGATGGTTGCCGAGCATGGACAGCCCATTTCAAATCACCCCACAGAAAGGTTCTGAGAATGACACTGCTTCAGTGTTTTTAGATATTTTAGTCAGTAGTTAATATGGTATACTGAAGTATAATTACAAGCATTCCAAAAGTCTCAAATGCTTTTATTGACAATTACATTAAGTTTATGCAAAGAGTCAATATTTGCAGTGTTGACTTTTCTTTATCAAGACCTCTGCAGTCCGCCATGGCATGCTTTCAATTAACTTCTCGGCCACATCTTGACTGATGGCAGCCCATTCTTGCATTATCAATGCTTGGAGTTTGTCAGAATTTGTGGGTTTTTGTTTGTCCACCCACCTCTTGAGGATCAAATACAAGTTCTTAATGGGATTAGGGTCTGGGGATTTTCTTAGCCATGGACCCAAAATGTCGATGTTTTTGTTCCCCAAGCCACTTAATTATAATTTTTTGCCTTATGCTGAGAATATAATTCGTCATCACCAAACTGTTCTTGGATGGTTGGGAGAAGTTGATCTTGGAGGATGCGTTGGTACCATTCTTTATTCATACCTGTGTTCTTAGGCAAATTGTGAGTGTGCCCACTCCCTTGGCTGAGTAGCAACCCCACACATGAATGGTCTCAGGATGATTTACTGTTGGCATGACACAGGACTGATGGTAGCGCTCACCTTGTCTTCTCCGGACTTTACCCCAGTCCTCAGCAGTCTAATGCCTGTACCCTTTGCAGAATATCAGTCTGTCACAGATGTTTTTCCTGTAGAGAAGTGGCTCCTTTGCTGCCCTTCTTCACACCAGGCCTTCATCCAAAAGTCTTCACCTCACTGTGCATGCAGATGCACTCACACCTGTCTGCTGCCATTCCTGAGCAAGCTCTGCACTGGTGGTGCCCTGATCCCACAGATGGACTTTCTTGGGCGCCCTGACGCCTTCTTCACAACAATGAAACCTCTCTCCTTAAAAATCTTGATGATCCAATAAATGGTTGATTTACCAGTAGGTGCAATCTTAAGAGCAGCTATATGCTTGCCATTTTGTGCAAAGCATTGATGAAAGCACATGTTTTCTTGCAGGTAACCATGATTGACAGAGGAAGAACAATGACTTCAAGCACCACCCTCCTTTTAAAGCATCTAGTCTGTTTTTCTAACTCAATCAGCATGACAGACTGATCTCCAGCCTGCAATTCCTATTGAAAGACATTCTGGAGTATATGCAAATAGCCGTCATCAACACTGAGGCAGCAGACTTTGTGAAGATTTGTATTAATAATAATAATAATAAAAATAATAATGATCGTGGCAGACAGAGCTGTTCATTCAAGGCTGTACCACTCGGATTCAAGAGAGATCCTTGAATTATTAGAATGTACAGGAACTCCTAGCATATGCTGCTACCAGAGTTCACTGTGGAAAAGATGGAACCGGTTAATAGAATAATATGATTATCAGACTGATTTTATTAAAGACAATATTGTTCATTGGTTGCATAAAAATGTTTACATAGTGGAGTTTATTTTTTTTCCTCTATTAAAATGGCATCACAGACTGTCCTACCATTGTTTGAAATGTTTGAGTGTGTTTGGGAACATAGGCTCCGGTCCATACCAACTGTCCTTCTCGCCACAATAGCAGGAGTCTATTGTTTTCATCCTTAAACAAAAACACATATTGTTGTCAATATAGTAGCAGCCCCTTCCCTATCCCTATACCTACGTTCTGGGTGGACAGGCAATGAGCCTGACAGGATATTACAGATATTTTATTGACTGGCATGTGTGGTTTACCAGAGCTGTACTCTGGTCACTTTCTTTATAATATTTCTAAATTGACTCATGATGGTCAGTTGCTGTGACATCATCTTTTTTTAATTGACATACTCCTAAGGCAACGCATACACTGCTCTCTCGGAAATTAACCGCCCGCTAAGTGTGCAGTTCATTGGTAAGATGCATTTGTGTCATGTAATGTGCTTTGTATAATGCTGAGCAATATTTGCTGATCAGTCTCTCCTTTGTTTCCCTCAGAAAATGTTCCTGAAAACGAATAGCGGTGGAAAAACACGGACAATAAAGATTCGGGTGAGCTATTATTAATCTGCAATTTCACTTTATTGTAAAAAAACATATATACTCTGAAATGCACACTTTTTGCTGTATTTTACCTTCCCAAAAATGTTCACAAGTTATTTTATCTACTACCTTGTTTCATTGCAAGAACTCCCAACAGATTTCCATAAGCATTTCTTATAATCAGATGGGTGCATCAAAAAAGTGCATTAAATCAATGCATCAGCTCTGTTTTTCATATGGTAATTTAAGATAGATTTGTTTGTTTTTTATGTGCACTACGTCATTACGCACAGCTTTCTATTTACAAAGAGTCACCCTGATGGAAACACATCCAAGCACATTGATTTCATATGAATATTTCATAAATTAAACTCTTGGATGCAAGACTCTAAATCCTTATTCTGTCAAGCTGAGCCACAATCCCAGTCAAGATGCTGTGTCCATTACATCAGGAATAAGGCTGAAAGGTCCTGCAGCACCATGAACAACCCAGTCTGTCTCTCCACCAATACCTTGATGCCACTCCAAATTCATGCTGGGATAGCATCTGACACTGGCATCGGTTCCCAAAAACCTATGCTACAAACATCATGCCTACTCTAACTAGAAACCATGAAGTCTATATTAAAGGAAAATATGTTTTCTCTTGCACCATCCTTATAGAACATAAATTACTGGCATTGTAATTTAAAAATAAAAAACAGTTACAGTGCGTATCATAATTGTTTTCAGTGTTAGAAAGTCACAAAATTATTATTATGTGTTTAAAACCTGATTGCCTGAGAGCAAGGTCATAAAACCAAGACTAAAACTGTCAATGAAAACACAATGTTAAAAACTGAAATTTTGTTTGGTCCAAAACAAACTAAAATAACATAAATGGTGAAATATTTTACATTTATGTTTTTTTTTTATTCAGTGAGATTGTTGTATGAAATAACTGACATCCAATGTTATTTTCTTCAAAACAAATTGCTGGTTCTTTACAACCAACAGTTGTGCATTGTTGCACAATGATAAGCATTGGCAGGCAGATATGGACGTAAAAATACCAACGTGGATATTTAGACATCAGTAGGTATCAGGTTCCAATGCCTCTGGAATTGCCTGGTAAATGTATGAATATATTTAGATATGCCTTTAAAAAAATGGGTTTAGTAATCTATTATGGAAGCATCTCTGCATATCAACAATAGGAACTAGAGGTTTAATGTATCATACATAAACTCTGTGGGAATAATTAACTTTTGAACAAAGCTGAAAGCAGTTGAGTCCTGCAAATCAAGAAAAACACCAAAAATGTAGGCTTATACATCACTAGTTTTAGTTTATTAACTGGGAATATGAAAGATATAGTCCAAATATATTAGTACCATACAGTGATTGATCCTGCAATAGATGTTTGCTCATTGGCTAGAGACAGTTGAGAAACATTTTGCTGGCAGAGTAGAAGGCTGATTGAGACCCATAGCAATCTCAAGGCTGATTGAGAGGCAGCATCTTCACAACACTAGACCACCCTATACCACCCAATCTGTTTTCTTCTAATGTCTCCTAGTAATTATGAAAATAATCTAAAAGCAAATGGGTTTGGCTAATCCAGATTTTGTCACAAGGTGTTTTGGTGGATGTTTTGTGTTGGAGAGGAAGGGAGACCAAGCAGGAAGTGGAGTTCTTTCGTTTTAATGAACTCAGTTGATAATAATAAGTAGTACTTTGCTGGAATAGGCTGAGTGAATGTGAGCTGCACAATGAATATATGCTCTAACATGGCTAACAACTATTCAGAGCATACAATATATTTTACTTATGACACAGTGTGGTGAAGACACTTATAATAATATATAGGTCCTTAATCACACAGCAACACCGTAACAGGGAAATTAATCCACAACGATGCACACTGACTTTCTGGAACACTGAGTCTATATAGCCACCTTGATTACTCATTACCAACTGGTGTGGGTCTTTTACCTAAATGAGAACAGTTAGGCATGTCATATCAGATAAAAGCACTTGGATCAAGTAAATTGGCAAAACAAATAAAGAATGAAAAAAATAGTTGAATAACAACAAGTGTTAATGTTTTTGTGTGTGTTGTACTCAAGTCAAATACACAGAGGAAAATGCTGTTGCATTCTCTAAGTAGTTCATATATAATATAATAATAATTCATATTTTGCTGCCATGTGATTGGCTGATTCGATATTTTTGTTAACGAGCAGTTGAACAGGTGTACCTAATAGCCAGTGAGTGTATGTGCACTTGTCCACTAGTAGCTGCTTTCAAACTGAAACTACTAAAACTGTGACTGGGCATGCTCCTGATGAAATGGTGGATGGTGTCCTGGGTGATCTCCTCACAGACCTGGATCAGGGCATCAGTGAGCTCCTGGACAGTCTGTGGCACGTTGGATGCACCGGTACATAACGTCCCAGAGGTTCTCAATTGGATTCAGGTCTGGGGAACATGACGGGGTCACACTAAAGCATTTGTTTATCTGCCTTGGCCCATGTTGTGTACAAAGCAGAGGGGAGGCAGGTTGGGGAGCTATACTAGAGCAGAGTTAAAGGCAATCAGGCATTTTGGCATAAAACCGGCTGTCCAGAAGGACACACAGAGTGTGGCAGGAAAGTGACGTGATTGTCTGTGTTGGTTAATATTAACTGGGGCTGTTAATACAAACACATTATGCACACCAAAAAATGTATTTATTCCAGTCAAGAATCTATTTTTCATGACTTTAACACCTAATCCTAACTGACTGCTAACTTTATGTGTGTGTGTGTGTGTGTGTGTGTGTGTGTGGGTGTGTGGGTGTGTGGGTGTGTGGGTGTGTGGGTGTGTGGGTGTGTGGGTGTG
>JACXGM010033349.1:0-12310 GCA_016801145.1 Umbra pygmaea
TTTCAGAGTTGAGCTTCAGAAATACTCGTGAAAATGTAGCTTGCGTGGACGCTACCGCACTACTTGATAAATATAATAGCTTCACTACTGTAAAGCTATTTGATTCAGAAAACAGCAACGCTACGACCACGCTACTGAGAAATGTAATTAAACTAGTAACGGCGCTACTTGTAGCGACGCTACTGCCCATCACTGGAAACTTGCATGTGATTATATGAGTTCTAATTTGACACAAGGCCATTGTTGGCTGCCAACTTGACTATTTGTATGAATAGGAGTGTTTTGTAAAAATAAAACATTTTGTAACCATATTTTTTTTTTTAGTTATTTATATGAAAATGATTAATTTAAACACTTGGGTACATTTGGGCACATTTGGGCCCAATCGTGAAGGACACATGGGGTCCTCTTACAAAATAGTCAATAGCGCCTTGGCTGTTGACTATATCATTCTAAAATGTTTGACATATGTTGTCCTCCCTTTGGGGACATGATTGGATGTGTTTCCAGCACCCAATCTCAATATATGGCTTTTTTGCATTTGAAAGATGTAGAAAAATGGAAAAAACATGTGTATTTTCTTTCTTTCATCTTGTGCCAGATTCACTGTGTACACTTATTCTAAATAATTTTACATGTCCAGAAATTTCTATGTATAATGTGTATCTCCTTACTTTAGGTCCAATATAACAAGAGGTTACATGTTTTTTAGGCAAAAATTGTGTTTCGGGGCTTAACAGGTTAATGAGTTAATTACCATGCCATATAATTTAGAGAAGAGACAGGAGTTGAGTTTAATATCCAGTCTATTCAAATAATATGTTAACTGACCCAACAAATGCCTGAGAAACAGAGTCTAATGAGACAATCTTCTAGTCGAAATTGTATGTGCTTTTGGGTTCACTATTTCAAAACAGTATCTGAAGGGTTTTCATGGTTTCTCATGAACTACTAATGGAGAGGTTGTCTTATAATGTCCATCCAGCTAATATAACATGGGTTAACTTGCAGACCAGACAGTTTCAGGTCTCTGTTGAAGAGATTTGTCTTTTGTTGAGACAAAGACACTAAAAATGACTGCTGGGCTAGTTTCTAATTTTGCATTCTGGGGCAGCTAGGTTCTTACCTAACTGAGAGACTAGAAACAAGGCTAAGGCTCCTAAAAAGAGGCCAGGGGCATTGCAGTGCCAGTGCCAATGCGCCATGGGCAGCACACTGCACCCACTGCAATACAGACTTGTCAAACAATAACCCCAGCCTCCTGGTTAAATGCAGTGCCAACGTCTTTTCAACGCAGGCAACATTTGCATAATAGTCAGATTTACTGCCTGCCATGTCTGGGCTTTAGTGACGGTTGCTGTCATGGCCGCCAATAATGTTCAACATTATGCCTGCTCAACTAAGTGCTTATTGGATGAAGGGCATTGTTTGATCAAGTGCCTGTGGGGATTGTGAAATAAAAGTCAGGAACATATTTTCAGAGCTCTCTCAATTCCGCAGAAAAAAAAGCATTTTCTACCTTAGTGAGAGGAGAAAGGCCCGGCTGTCCTGTCAGTTACAGTCAGATGTCATTGAAGTTAGATGTTCCATTGGATGTGTGCTCTGCAGTTCACACACTCAGAGGGAGAAGAGCCTCACTGCCTGAAAGCTCAGGCAGCTTGGCTGCTGCACATAAAACAACTTAACCACCAGAGGGCACTTAAGTCAAACTCAACCCTCACACTCTGGATATCTGTAAACCACACCGTCCAGTGCCATTGTTGTTTATTATTGCTCATGATAGGTCCCCATCATAACAGGTAACATAATTACTGTCTGTAATAGCTTCCGCTGGCAGCAGAGACCCTGTTACCACCACTCTGAATCTCACTCACACAGTTTTTTTGCAGTGGGACAAAAAGGTATGAAAGTCAATGGGGAGCATGTTCAATTTCAATCTCCCTCTTGGGAAAATTAAGCTGTTTGCAAGATGAGCATTGAGCAGCAAGATAATAGGACGATTGCTACGGCAACACCTTCCTGTGACAACTGCCACACAGATGGATGGTTATTGGTCACAGCAAATGAAAGCTTTGTTGGCCCCGATCCCCTAACTGATGTGACAGATCGACAGGGTTGCTTCCAATGAAGCAGCAATACTCAGTCCAATGAGAGATCCTATTGTATAGGCTGTTTCGATGGGAGACGCTGAGCTGTTCTACTCGATGTACAGCTGCTGCTGTTTAAAATGAGGAGGTAAGTTAGCTAAGGAGGGTTTAAGGGAAGTAGATCCTCATTCAATGGTAGACATTTACATGAGAGTGAGTGAGTAATTATTGCTGTGTAAATGCTAGGAAGAAATTAGATCTGAAAGGAGATAGTTCTAGTTATTGTATGCATTCCTCTCGTTTTACAAACAACAGCTTATGAAGATTTTAAAGGGATTATAATATCATATTAGTTCACTGGGCCATAAATTACATCTCAGCATGTAATGATACAACTGTACAGGTCACATACAGAGTTTTCAGGGGTGTTTCTTCTTCTCTGGTTATTGATAATGTCCTTCAATATGGAACAGTTACACATGGGAGTAACAGATATCCAGTGGTTGATTATCACAGATCTTGTAAGGTTCCTGAGGTTTTTCATGCCACAACATGGACAGAGTCTTCCTTAGCCCTCTGCTTGATTATACAGAAACACTAAATCTACATTGTGAATACCTTTGTACATCCATGGGATAATGCATGTGTATGCTTATATGCAAATACATTGCATAGGCACAGGCTATCCAAGATTTTAGGTATGTAACATAAGCTATGACTGTAAATCTTATAAAAGAGATTGTGTCAGAAGCATCATTTATCTCAATACCTTGACTGAGAGCAGACATCACGTTGCACATTTTGAGTGAGAGGCAGTTACCTGTGTACCGACCAAGGAGAGATTGATCATTGGCCCGGTTTCTCCGTCAGGCTCTGCTCTCTCTATACTTTCCAAAGCCAAGTCCTCACACGCATCGTCTCTCTTTCTGAACGAATCACATGATTGGCAGTTAAGGGATATTCAAACAATTGGGCTCATCGGTCAACTCTGGAACCAGCGTTGTGGCTGGGGTACATGCGTAGATCACATGCAAAAGGTCATGGAGTCCACAGTGGCTGATACAGTGCAGTTGGGAAAGTCCTGTCTAGCATGACAAGTAGACACGGAGACAGTCAGCTCTCCCTCGTGTGACTGATTGGAGCAGGAGGTCAAAGCAGCATTTAATCAACTGATTGCATTGTCTGATGCATAATGGCCCCCATCTTTAAAGATAATAGGCTTTCAAGGAGAGGCAGAAAAGAAGAGTAAAGGGATAGACGAGGGTGAAGAGGGAATGAGGGACTGTCCAATAGAAACAAGGACAGTATAGATTGAGTGAATAGGGATAAAGTGGGAAATGGATTAAGTGAATTGGACAAATGAGGGTAACTTACTCGTAAAAATAGCTACCGGTACCCCACTTGAAATGTCCTGCCGGCAGAGGGATCCTTTAGTGCATATTGCTTCACATCCGGCCCCATAGCAATGTACATTTACCTCAACACACAGTTATGTTTGAGGAACTTTATCTGGACACTTTCTATGGTACCTATTAGTTACGTTTTAGTAGTTATCATTGTAATTGCAATTTGTGAAATGAATGTGTCAAACAGTGCAATGTTTACATTGTACTAGAACAGGGTTACCCGACCCTGTTACAGGTGATCTATCATCCTGTAGGTTTAGATGTGTCATGCACCTATTTGTTTTAAGGGGGCACAACACACGGAAACATGTGCCCACAAATACAGATGTTAAAACGAAATTCCACTTTGCTCAAAAATCTGATGGGGGCACGTGCCCCCTCAGTTTCAATGGGCATTACACCTCTGTGCAGGTTGTCTCTCCAACCCCAGGTGTAAGTAAGCTAATTCTATTTTCATTTAATTACATAAAACAATTGTGCTAAATTAGGACCGAAGAGGTAGTAGATCTCCAGGAAGAACAGGGTTGGGCAGCTCTGTGCTTGAGTGTGTCACTACCTGGTATGTAAAGATATAGTAGCATCTCAAGGGACTGAACATTGTTTGTCAAAGTGTGGACTGTTTACTGGCTGTCCTTTTTTACCTGGATGCTTTGGTCTGGTAGAGGAACGCATAACAACACCAGGGAGCTTTCTTCAATCACTAGCATGCCTCATGGAATCCCCCTGTCCCCTACTATAAACTCTTTTAAGGGAAGATGAAAAGGTCCTGTTTCAAAGACCTTTCATTGATCCAACATCAACACAGCAGAATGGTAGGGGGGCAAAGCAGCCAAAGTGTTGAAAAATGATCTTCCTGGAAAAGAAACATATTGCTTGAAATCCTTAACCACTATTCAAATGACATTTTTTATCCATTCGAAAGGACCTAAAGGAACTGCAGAAATACATACAGCATACACCTACATATAATGAGCTTCTAAAAGACGTTTTGCTATGTAAACATTTGACCAAGTAATTGCCAGCGCTTGTTTTCCTGGTGTCTCTATGTCTTTGATGGAAAGTTTGGGCAGTACTATACGTTTTTTATAAGAAAAATGAATAATACAGACACTTGGCCATAGTTGACTGGCCTAAGAAAAACAATAATGGTTCCAAGGAATTGGAATGAAGGACTTCAAAATACACAATCTTTCAGACAATCTTAAAGGTGAGCGAAGCAATACACATGAAATATTGATGCAATCTTTGAACGGTGGGGTCAAAGAGATTTCTAAAACGTCACTTACTGAATTGTAGACATTTCTTTTATTTAAAATGTGACTGGTTGCTTTATCTCTGACAAGTATGACCAGCAAATGTTGCCAATGTGGAAAAAAGGCTGGTACAGTATACTAGTAATACCAAGCATATTACTGGCAAATGTGCATTCACTGGATAACAAGACAGACAAAGCTCAGAGATAGGTTAGCCTTCTAATGGGAAAATTGTCACTGTAACATCCTTTGTTTTTTTTAAGACATGGCTTATCCCTACAATCACAACAGAATCTATACATCTGCCACGATTCAGAAACATTTTGGGCTAATACAATCAAATCTCTCGGTGACAATGGTAGAGGTCCCGACGTATGCGTAATAATTAATAATGGATGGTGCTTTGCTAGCCATTTAATGTTCCTGCCTAACATTACGGCACAAAATGTTCCTGCTTAATTACTACCAGCATATTGACTACCCCACCTGTGGCAAAAAAACGTAGACCACTCTTATACACCCTTCAAGAACACCTACAAAGCTATTCCTCAGCCGCCCTTTGGCAGATCAGATCATGAAGCCATTCTACTTGCGCCCTCTTACAAACAACGACTGAAGTGAGAAGGCGTGTCTTTCCAGATAGTGACAAACTGGAACAGTAATTCGGAGGCCATGCTGCCAGACTGTTTTGATCACACAGACTGGGTTGCATTCAAATTTGCCTCAGAAGGGGATGTGAACAAATATGTTGACACTTTCACTAGGTTTACTAAGAAACGCTGTTCAGTCAGTCAAGTTAAAACCTACCCTAACCAAAAACCTTGGATAGATGGTAGCATTTATAAACTGATTAGCAACAGGGATGCTGCCTTCAAGCATTGCAAGGAAACTGGTGACATGAGCAGCATGAAGCATCACAAGTACAAACTATGCAGTGGAATTGAAGTGGCAAAACGGAAATATGGGGAAAAGGTGGAGGGCTACTTTAGCGGTTCGGATGCAAGAAGGATGAAGGATATGGCAGGGGTTCAATACAATTGCAGATGACAAAAGCAAAACAAACCATGTGATGGACACTAGTACCTACCTACCAGATTATCCAAAATATTTTTTCTCACGTTTTGAGATTCAGAACTCTGAACCACCTACTGGTGTGTTTGATGATAATGAGGGCACCTCCCTGCTGGTCACCACGGAGGATGTATGTATTGTAAGTCCTTCAAAACGCTTTAAACCCTGCAAAGCTCCTGGACCAGATGTCATCTCCAGCCAGGTCCTGACTGTATGCACTGAGCAATTAGAGGTTTTCAACAACATCGTCAATACCTCCCTCCAACAGGCCTTAATTTCACTTTGCTTCAAGAAATCCACCATCATCCACATCCCCAAGAAAGAGAAGTTGATGGAGCTGAACAAATTTCGTCCAGTAGCCCTCACCTCTGTCATAATGAAGTAATTCAAAAGCCTAGTCAAAGATCACTTTGTCTCCACCCTTCCCAACACAATGGACCCACTTCAATTCGCCTACCGCCCTGACAGATCCAGAGGTGCATACCAATCTCTCCCACCTGGACACAGGGAATACACTGTGTGCACAATTATTAAGCAATTCCGCATTTTGACCCTATCATCATTATTATGTATATTTTCAAACTCCAAGCTTTATAAACTGTAATGCTTATTTGATTAAAGCATATCATGTGATGAGTATTTGTGTAATGAGGGAGGGTTTAGCCTAAGGAGATCAAAACCCTATATTAAGGTGTGCATAATGATTAGTCAGCTTCTTTTCCTCAGGGAAAATGGACCAAGAGAGATTTAACTGACTCGGAAAAGTAAAAAATTTGACAAATCTTTCAGAGGGATGAAGCATTCTTGAAGTTGCTAAGATATTTGAACCATCAAACATTTTGTGGCAAACAGTCAACAGGTTCGCAAGAAATGTGTTGAGAAATAAAGACACAATTTAACTGCCAAAGATTTGAGAAGACTCAAACGTGAAGCCACCAAGAACCCATTTTCCTCCAGTGCTGTTATATTCCAGAACTGCAACCTACCTGGAGTGCCCAGAATTACAAAGTGTTCAGTGCTCAGAGACATGGCCAAGGTAAAGTAGGCTGAACCTCTACCAACACTAAACAAGACACTTAAGTTGAAACATCAAGGGTGGGAAAAAAATATCTGAAGTCTTTTCAAAGGTTTTATGGACTGATGATATGAGATTGACTCTTGACAGACCAGATGGATGGGCCCGTGGCTGGATCAGTAATAGGCAAAACCCTCCACTGTGACCTTAGACACCAGCAAGGTGGAGGTGGGGTACTGGTACGGGCTGGTGTTATTAAATATGAGCTAGTTGGACCTTTTGGGTTGAAGATGGACTCAAGTTCAACTCCCAAACCTCCTGCCAGTTTTTAGAAGACACTTTCTGCAGTGGTACAGAATATATCAAGAAGACCATGATTTCTTTGCAGGACAATGCTCCATTGCATGCATCAAAGTAAAAGCCTTAAAGATGAAGAATAATGACATGACCCCTTTCCTCACCTGGTCTAAACTCTATTGAGAACTTGTGGTCCCTTCTTAAACTTAAAATTTAACACCAGGTGTCGCAAGAAAGCAAGGAAGATCTAGCCATCCGAGGCACAACTTGTTTCAGCCACTCAGGTCCACCAGACATCATAAGTTCAGAAGCGTTCTGTCAAAAAGTCAGTTAACAAAACTATGTAACAAGTTCTTCACCATGGATACTACACTTTTTTTCTCCCCATTTTCCTTCTTTCCCTTTTCGGCAGCTCCGCAACTACTTGGACAGATCTGTGGGATGGCGAGGGGTATGCACATGGTTCATCTAAACACAAGTCGCCCGCCACCAATTACTTTTGCATTGTTCCTCCAAAACAGAAGCTTTTAGTCAGATCATGCACAGGAGGATTAAGTTCACCAACTATACTACCGTTATTGAATCTACAGGCACCCAAACTGCGCAAAAAGAGTCACTGGAGAGCGATGTAGCAAGATAGATAATTCGACTTATCTAGCCCAAATCCCAGGCAGCGCTATGCCAATTTGTGCTGCCTCAACGTCGAGGTCTGGGGAAATTTGGAGAATCCAAAGTCAGTATCATGACATAGCTTCTCCTGAAATGCAAATACTTATCCTACTATGAGACTCTGATGTTCTAGCCTCCAGTGTAATCTGCTTCCACTATTGAGTTACCTGGACAGACAACAGTTTTTATTGCCTGGATCAAAATAGCCCAGGCAGGGATGTAGGGTTTGAACATTGCTGAATGTCCTCCAGGGATTGCTGAAAGTCCTCCAGGGATGTAGGGTTTGAACATTGCTGAATGCAGGGAGGAGGAGCTCCTCTTGGTGCTATTTAGGCAAGCACCATGGCCTCATAGCAAATAGGAGCTCCAACCAGACGCCAGTGGCGTATGCGTAGAAGTTTGGTGATGAAGAAACTAAAGGGGGTTGAAGCGTGGCACTGCGTTCTAATGGGCAGCGGTTTGGTGGAATGCACCCCATCGCAAGTACAAGTATTTACATTGCTACAGTCACATTTTCAGCTGCTACAAAATGCATTACATCAGTGGTCCTCAAACCCTTCCATGGAGGGCCTAGTGTATGCTGGTTTTAGGTCTTGACTGCCAGGTGAGGGGAGATCCTAACCAATTAGTGAGCTACTCCATCGGGCTTCTACAAGGTAAAAGCGAAAACCTGCATACACTAGGCCCTCCATGGAAGGGTTTGAGGACCACTGCATTATATACTCTGCGCCAGAGGTCCTGCCTGCCTCACCATGCCCAGGGGCTTTGGTTTTGATCCGGGTTCGGGGCTCCTCCACCCTCGCAACTACCAGGAGTCCAGTCCACTGCATCTGTGATCGGAGCTCTGCCCCCACTACTCAACCAGAAGACCAGACCCTGCACCAGTGCCCCTGCACTGCCCCCTCTGCCTTTTGATGGCATTGTATCAAAATATTTAATGTATTTTGGTGTGTCGAACACAAATCTAAATGTTTTTTTAACCCTAACCTACATCAATTTGCAGTTGAATATTGTTACATTTGGTATTTTTTTGCTATTTTTCCAGAATGTACAATTTTCTGTACTATATAGCCCAGTAATTGTATTAATATGGTTGAGGTTAATCAAGTGAGAAATCTAATTTTCATTGATTTAGCCCTTTCCATTTTGAAAATCTGACCTATGGTTTAATAGGAGTTTTCTAATGGGAAAACTTAAAGGTATGGCATAGGGCAGAGGCCAACTGTAGCTATAGCAACCACAGCCCTGATTGATGCAGGATCCATCACAGAAGACAACACAAGTAAAGTGATTGATAAGATCAAGGTCAAGAGAGCACAGGAGAAATTGATGAGAGAGCTGGGTGAAGAGTATGATAAATGGAGGGAGGAGGGGATCTCCTGCTTCCTCTTTGATGGGAGGATTGACCTGAGTAATGTGATAATGGAAGCTGAGGGCAGTGACCAATCTTTTCCTGCAAAGACCAAGGAAGAACTATAGTGTTGCTAGTAAGCCTGGCAGTAACTATCTGTTCTACTTTACCCCAGAAAAAGCTGGAGCGGCATGCTGAGAAGATTGCTAAGGTCCTGTTTACCTGGCTAAAAGAGTGGTTTTGACAAGACCTTGTGGGCCATTGAAGGAAATTCAACAAATGTCAACACTGGTATCAATGCTTTAGTAATGAGGAAGCTGGAGCTGCACATGGGGAGAAAACTGTTCTGGTTGGTGTGTAATCTACACACTGGTGAACTGGTGCACCATCTCATTATTGACCTTGATGACCCTGCTCTGTCGGACAACACGTTTTCTGGGCCAATTGGAAAGCTCCTTGATTCTGCTACAGACTTGGATATTAATCCAAACTTCACCCAGATCTCTGTTGGCCCTCCACTGATCAAGTTGCCGGACAAGGTCATTCAAGATCTCTCAACCGATCAACACTATGGCTATAAGAATACTCTTTGCCAAGTTGGCTCTGTTTGAGATTGGACCAGTGAACCACAACCACTGGCTCGCCACAGCAAACAGACTTTTTAGGCTCTTTGTGTCAAAGCACAGACTTAAAGGAAATAACTTAAACAATCTACAATTAATTGTCTTATTCATCATTGGCATGTACTATCCATGTTGGTTCAATGTGAAGGCAAAGCACTCGTGGATTGAAGGGTCTAGGCACATCCTGTTTCCTGGACTGCCTCAAGTTTCAGAGGAAGGAAGTGCAGTTAGTGTACGCCCACAGTGAAGCCATACTCCAAACACTCCTTTGTTCTGAGGATCAGAGCAAGAGGATCGAGGGGGTGGAGAGGGGGACCCAGAGCCTCGGCTGGGTGACTCCTCTGTCAGAACCAGAAGGACACCTCACATCAATTGTGATGCTTCCAGCATCGGTGACTTGATCCACTGGTCAGAAGGTTTGTCAGAGCCACCTCTCACTTGCCCCCTAAGCACCTTGGAGGTGAAAAGCTTAATCAACACACCCATGGAGGTGCTCAACTGGCCTTGACACACACAACATATTGAGATGGTTGTTAAACTGTGACTGAGACTTCTGCTAAGTACAAGAAAACAGGGATGGAGGGATCACGGCTCAAGAGAGCAGTGGGAGGCTGATGTCCAAGAACATATCAAAGAAGGACTTGTGCAATCTAACAAAGATCAGGAAGTCAGAAGATTGTTCCTTGTAATTGTATGCAATTGCATCAAATCCATGCAGTTCATTAGTTGATGTATATGTAAATTTGATTTGGCTCTGTAAATATAAATGATTTCTGTTATATCTGTTAATGTATTATAAAAGAAAGAGTAACATTGCCAATTTTGAAATACAAAATTGTGTAGGTTAAATTCATCCTATCCATTAAATAAAATCATATTTTGAATTTCCAAAGAAAAAATACATAATTTAAATGTTAGGATTTCCTTTAGATTCATGTTAGCACCTGAGTATGACCCGCCCTAATACTGTATATGCATGGAACTATATTGAAACATTTAGATGGAGTGTGTAGCGTATCTTGCAGCATTGATTTTATTACTGGTGCAAACTTTCACATACATCATTGTATTTTATACACTTCAGTTGGCTGGGACTCTTAGGCCTCTAGAAGTGGCAGACACTGGCTGATACTTATAGGGCTGTCTTAACTGTCTGGTTTGATTTTTAAATACTAAACATTAAGCAGTGCCATTCTTAAAGGGATAATGGACATTTTTATCTGCTTCCGAAGAGAGATTCTACACTGCATAGCGTTATGGATGCCACAAGCTCTTGAATTAATTTCCTACAGCTTTGACTTTGATGAATTTTGACTTTTTTCCACAGGATTCCAAATTGAAAAAGTTGTTTGTAATCTTCTTACAAAATATTGTTGTATCCTTTTAAAGATGCAGTCTGGGACTTGGTGATTCACACGATCATTTCTAAACCTCCCATCTTGTGCTGAATGTGTAATATATTGGTAATATGTACATAGCATAGACATAGAATGGATAGAAAGGCCATTGAACTGCTTGGCATGGTAATTCGATTAGTACACAACAAAATGGCGATTGTTGTAAGTTGTCACAGTGACAACACGCAAATCGGTTTAACGCGGAAGTAGGCCACTAGATCTTTGCAATGGAAAGGTACACGTAAAAATGGCTGCCGCTCTGACCATTCTGCTACATTGATTCCAATTGGAATGTCCATTCTATCCATTCCATTTCTATGGTACATAGTCTATAAGTAAAACAACTATCAAACCTCAGTTAGCCATGAAATTCCAAGTTTAAAGTAAGAGTTTCTTATAACATGGGGAAGAAATTGGCACATACAGTTGGAGTGCATAACACCACAATTATAAACTAATTTAAACAATGAAATGTAAACATCATGAAAGCAGCAAGTGACCAGATAATCTACACAACTTTCTCTGGAGCTTTCAAAACCACTGTTACCAGTTAGCAAGACATCCTTTAAAATGAGTAATTAAAATGAACCAATTTGGAAGGAAATCTGTAACAGACACAATTCAAATAATTGCCATTATCCAAAATGATTGCTGACTCTTCAAATAATCAAAATAAAGTGATTATGTACTAATTGCGACAGGCTTAGCCAAACTGTAGACCAGGCATGGAATTTTGTGATTTTAGGGGCAAGGCCACTTGGCCGTAATGAGGTGCACAAAATGCAACTGCATTTATTTACCCCTTTCTCTCCTACAACACGTTATATAGCCAATGACATGCAGTACAGAGATCTAACCCTATGATCACAGGATTGCGTTTCACTATATGTCACCTGTGTTCTCTCCTGAGAGTAAAATTACATTTGTTCCTTTACGTAAGCGCTCATTAAAGGAGTGTTCCACAGTAAATCAGTTTCATAGTATACCATTTACAAACGTTACCATAGATGATTTATGTCATATACACGTCTGTTCTTTTTCAATATATCAGAGAAAAGCCGATAGTATATTTCAGTTCCTTTCGCATCCACTGGGGGGCTTCTGTATCAGTCTAAACTTGAGTTACCACAACTCCCAGAAT
>JACXGM010033350.1:0-12310 GCA_016801145.1 Umbra pygmaea
GGAGCTGTGAACCGCGTTGCTTTGCAACGACGGTTCCCAGCCCCTTCGGGCTTGGACCCCTAATAAGAATAAGAATAAGAAACCTTAGAAAAACAATAGGGTTCCACAGCTCCGCTGGAGCTGTGAACCGCGTTGCTTTGCAACGACGGTTCCCAGCCCCTTCGGGCTTGGACCCCTAATAAGAATAAGAATAATAAGACTAAGAATAAGAAACCTTAGAAAAACAATAGGGTTCCACAGCTCCGCTGGAGCTGTGAACCGCGTTGCTTTGCAACGACGGTTCCCAGCCCCTTCGGGCTTGGACCCCTAATTAATCCTCAAGATTACAACTTGCCTAATAATTGTACACACAGTGTACAGCATGTAGACTTGCCAGACACATTAAACCCCAGGGTTGTAGCACCCTCTATGTAACAGCTCTGGTAATGCAGCCAAACCTTCACATCTAGACATCTAGGAGCCTACAAATTGTGAGGACCCAACAATTGATTGAAGAGAAAATACATTATCTAACTTGAATCCAACTTAAATTGATCAGATGCTATCTGATCACCTTTCTCAAAGTCTAAAAACATAAAGCAGTCATTCCAAAAGTGAAAATGAAAATAGTGAGATCTTTCAGTGGTAGGAAAATCTTTTTAGGACTTTAGAAAAATTGTATATCTTGTATTAATCTAGATTTTTCCATCCAACTGTAGCAGAGAGCAGACCAGAGGATTTCACTTATCAATCCCTCTTCAGGCTCTCATACTGACCCGCTGGACCTTCCCAGCACAGAAATCCTCCAAATGAAATCAATCAATCCCTCTGTCTGGTGAAACAGTATGTTAATGGGCTAGTGTCTGCTATTTTGCACTGAACATCACCTTGTGAAGCGTAAGAATGTGTGAGAAAAGATCTGGATGTTGATATCAATGTTTACAGATTGATGCGGACTAACAGAAAAGGGAACAGAAAAGCAATGCAAGAAACTGCAATGCTTCCTGAAATAGATATTTTGTTCAAAACAACATCACTGCAGCTAATATTCTCAATACAAATCTGCTTTACACTGTTTACCAATACTGTTGACCAGTTATGATCGAAGGGAACATGCAATGATCACAGTATAACATCAAGTCAATTACACTTCATGGATATAATTCTGTCCAGTTAGGAAACATAAGCAATGTCTCCTGTTTTGGTGAAATTATAGTGACAACAGGTGTACTGGAGAGGCAACAGCAAGACAACCACCAAAAATGGAAGGGTTTTGCAGGTGTTGCCAACAGACAATTGCTCTTCCTTAGTTTTGCGTATTGCTAGCATGACCATTCTGGTGGTTGGTCAGTGATGGTCTGGGGAGACATATTCTTGGAGGGACACAAAGACCTTCACGTGCTAGCCAAAGGTACCCTGAATGCTGTTAGGTACCCGGATGAAATCCTCAGACCCATCGGCAGACCTTATGGTTGGACAGTGGGCCCTGGGTTCCTACTGGTGCAGGACAATCCCCGGCCTCACGTGGCCAGAGTTTGTAGGCAGTTCCTGGATGACGAAAGCATTGATGACATTGAATGGCCCTCACATTCCCCAGACCTGAATCCAATTGAGAAACTCTGGGACGTAATATATCCAAGGCTGCCAACTAGTGCCAGAGACTGTCCAGGAGCTCACTAATGCCCTGATCCAGGTCTGGGAAGAGATCCCCCAGGACACCATCTTCCATCTCATCAGGAGCATGTGCAGACGTGGTCAGGAACACATACAGGTATGTGGGGGCCGTACACAATATTGAGTGACATGAGTTGCCACAATCATGTTGGAACAGCCTGTGATTTCAAATTATTTTTGGTGTGAGTTTGAATGTAGCCCTCAAAAGGTTGGTGATTTTAGTTTCTATTGACCATTGTTATGTCATTTCGTTCTTATTTACACAATGTACCGTAACAATTTTGATCTTTAATGCGTTTTGGTCATCGGGACTTGATGTGTTATTTGAGTGTTCCCTTAATTGTTTGGAGCAGTGTACTTAGGAAGAAAGTTCATGTAAAATAATTACTACTATTTGCCGGAGTTGTGTGCCACCCCCTTCAGGGACCCTACATGACAGAAGATAGGCCAGTATGTATCAAGAGATCTTTTTTTTTTAACGGTTATCTGTGGGCCCTCTGCAACTGTGAGCCTGGTGCTATGACCCTCTTTAATAATCTGTAGCTACAGACAGGTTCATGTTGCTGACCTTTACCTGAGATGCCACATGCATATTAAGCCCCGGGTCCTGCACTTCTACACTACTGCCTCTCTGTCTACGTCTTCCCAAAGCTCTTACCGTGAATTCCAACCTCCCACTCCAGCCCTCAAGAATCAATTACTATTGATTTTCTTACAAAGTTCCCCGCACTCTCTAGGGCAGAGTGAAAAGAGGGGACAAAGAAGATAAAACCGCAGGTGAATTACTAAAGTAACTCACCCAGTTGCCCTATACTGTGGGAGCCTGATATTATTGAGTGCAAAAAAGGATGACGCTGGTTCAACTCTATTTCAAAGCATATAGAGAATGAGGGTAAATGGGTTGCTGTGCTAAGTGTAGGGACCTTTTCAGTGGCTTGTCTTCTGGTCCTGGAGTTATGCCAAGCCACAAATCCCACTTTATGGCACAATATGACATGATGTAGAGACATTTAGGGAGTCTACTAGGAGGGACTTCAGGCTTTACCGTGGCATGATTTTGTCAGCCCACATGTTGTTGATTTCAAAATGCTAATGAAACGTCTATATCCTCTCTCATTTTGCAATCTCAGCTAGAGGGCAACTAGCACACTGGGGATGGTTTCCATTGATCAATATTACATTTTTTCCCCCAAAAGTTTTAAAGTTTGTGTGCCCACAGAAAAAGGTGACTGATAATGGGAGTCGGACTAGATTACACGCACATTAGTTCATACTGTATGTGGCAGTTAGAAACATTGTTCTACAGATACCATGTTAGACAAGGCATTCTTATATACTGGACCATTGGTGATGAATGTGTGTTGTAGGGGAAAGTAATGTGATGTCTGCAGGCACTTTCAGTCAAGGGGGGTGGGTCAAATGTAGCGGTCTCTAATATTGGGGGGCCGTGACCCCTCCCCCAAATCTACACCCGTGCTTTCAGTACATACCTGGCTTTTCTGTTCCAAGATGTTCAGACCCACCGGTCAGGAGAAGACCAAAGTGGGTTTTGGGAAATCAATGAGAGATTATCTGACCTGCCATGACTGCCGTGCGATAGTTGAAGATCGAGACGCTTCCTCCAAGCACATCTCGAAAAACCAGGATTCAAACGTGTGGCTGCTGTACTGCGAGTGGGTGAAGTTGACAACTGCACTACCTGGGGTCCTTCATTGTAACTACCTAGTGTAATAGTATTATACTGACTAAAGGGTAAAGATATGAACTCCGAGGAGGGATAAATATGGAGAAGAACAATGGAACATCCACAGGAATATTTATTTTTGTTACATTTCAAATTAAACGTAATCCATTGTTACACTTTACACTAGATCCAATGGGATCTGATCAGTCTTTCGGATTACTTTAGCTGTATGTGGGTGCAGTAGATTTCCCAGCAAGGTGAAAGGTTCTTATCTCAGTTTGGTGCCAGAAAGCAATGGGCAGAATAGATCTGCAGGACTGCTGTTTTCACAGCCTCAACATTCCCTCCTGTTGAGCTCTGAGAAAGTCCCTGCAGTCGGTAAATGAATTGTGCACATAATTAATTTTATGTGCAATATCTTATATTTTAAGGTGTTCAGAATTGATTTCCGTAACTAATAAACTCAGCAAAAACAGGAATGAATGTCCCTATTTCAGGACACTGTATTTGAAAGCTAGTTCTTAAAATCCCAATATTACAGATGTGCATAGTAAATGGTTGTTCGGTGAACGTTTATGATGGTTGTTTAGTGAACCATAAACAATGAATTAACATGCACCTGTGGAACGGTCGTTAAGACACCACTTACAGACGGTGGGCAATTAAGGCCATTTTTTTAAACTGAGGACACTAAAGAGACCTTCCTACATACTCAACAAATAAAGATGCTCAGGGTCCCTGCTAATCAGCGTAAACATCCCTTAGACATGCTGCAAGGAGGCATTAGGACTGCAGATATGGCCAGAGCAATAAATTGCAATGTCCGTACCTTGAGCCTCGAGATTGCCTGCAATGACAACAAGCTCGGTCCGACGATGCTGTGACACACTGTCCCAGACCATGATGGACCCTGCCTAAAGGGGCATATCCTTGGGAGTTGGTCATCATGCTGTTCTATGAACCGAAATGGAGGAGGGTAACATCTCACAGCAAAACTGGCAAATCTGGTGGAGTCCATGAGGAGATGCACTACAGCTGGTGGCCACCCCAGATACTGACTGTTACTTTTGATTTTGTTCAGGGACACATTATTCAATTTCTATTAATCACATATTTGGAAATTGTTCAATAAATGTCGTAGTTGTATATTTTTCTGTTCATACAAATATTTACATGTTAAATTTGCTGAATTTGACAGCAGTTGAAAGTTAAGTCAAAACTCTTCTCTGTCCTGGTTCCTCAATTGTGGAACCAGCTTTCACTGGAGGCTAGAATAGCAGTCTCTACCCATCTTCAGGAAACATCTGAAAACCTTCAATGATTACTGAAATTAGTTAAATAATTTCAAAACAACAGAGGTGGAATTTATCTATATGATTCAATTTTTAGCACTCTTAGCCTATTCAATGTTTAAAAAATTGAATGCTCTTACTACTGAGTTGCAGTTGTTTCACCTATTTTCTCTGAAATATATACACTCACAGTGCATCAATCTGGGTGTCTGCTAAATGACTAAAATGTAATGTGTATATGTAGAGGATGTTTCTCTTTTTGCTGAGTTTTGACCACAAATTTGATTTGTAATAAACAAGGTGGTTAGTAATTAAGCTGCAATTCGGTATACGTGTAAGACACACCGGAAAACGTAAAGTGACGATAGGAACTTGGACAGAAGCAAAGCTGGTTATGTGTACTGTTTATGGTTTTGCACACTGCTCTAAGAGCTGTAACACATAGATAAACACGCACACACATATCCTTCACATTTCAATCCAAGTTGGAGTGGCTGACCTACTGCAAAAAAACTGAAAAGAAGAGTTAAGACATGCCGAACATTCTTGGAGCAAAGAAACTGAAAAACAAAGCCTCAAATACACCCTGATATTGAATAACAATGTTATGGTGATAATGACAACCACAAGTGTTAATGTGTGAGGATGTGGAAGCCATGCACACGTTTTTTGCTAAATACTGACAAACACATTTACACACCCAGCAAGCTGTGACATTTCTGTCCATTGTTGCGATAAGCTTTTGATGTAGCTGTTCCAGGCTTGATATATTTCATTAACCATGCAATACAGTAAATGTACATTAAAGGGTTTCCAGACATCAGCAATTATTGCAGAGGGCAGCAAAAAATATAATATGACAATAATACCAATAATTTTTAATATGACATGTTTAGTTGCATATGCCATTTAATTAAACAAATTAAATTCCAACAATCTATAAAATACCTTTGTTGCTATAAAGCCAGATGACTGAGGGATATGTTACAAGCCAAAACAAGAAACAAGCTCCCTCTAGTGGAATGTGTTGCACAATAACATTTCAGGACACTGAATATTGTATTTATTACAGCAGTGTAATAAATGAAAGGTTAACAAAGACTATGGACAAGCAGACAAAGAAAATTGCTTTAATCATTTTTTTAATAACGGTTTCAAGAAAATGCATCCATAAAAAAATTTAAAAGATGAAAAGATTTATATTAAAAGTGCATACAAATCTTTAATAGGACATAAAATAAATTAACATAAGATTATTCTGACAGTCTCATGCACTTGGCCAAACTTGTGTCATGGTCAAACATGTTCCTGGACCCTTTTGGACCACCCTAGAGAAGATAACAGACTAGAGATAACCACTAAGATAATGTCCAAAGGTACCCTCACCCCCATAGATACAGTACCAGTTATTTTAATGAAATAGAGTTCATTGTCAGGCTGCCAAGTAGACAAGATCAAGTCCAGTGTGTTAATCCAGGAGAGAAAAATCAAGGAGAATCCATTCTGTCACTCTATTCACTGAACTCATTAATAGCAACATAGTATAAAGACCAACCTACGGTTTGTTATGGCTATACATTACCTAGAAATTTTAAATATGGATAATGTCAGATGTTTATACACACAAGCAGTGTCACACTGCCACCCTATGAATAAAATCATATTTAATATCCATTGTTTTTTGCTGACTGACCAATTAAATTTTACATTTGACCCATTGCAGCTTTGCAATTTCACACTGACTTTTTAAGTATATTTATTACTACTAAATGTATTACTATGTAAGTAAAACACATGATTTTTTTAAGTTAAAATAAATGAGTAATGCTAATAACTCAGCCCTGATATTCCAAATAGATGTCACATCTGTTGTCAGGATTTACATAGATGTACATTATGAAGGTGGTTTAATGGAAAGTCAAAGATTCTATGTGGTTATTTGTGGGAGGCATCAGATATGTAATAGCTGCTACGTAGCCATTGACCATTTCAACTCTATCCCACTCCAAGTCTTTTCATGGCAACTACAACAAGACCAAATGCTATTTAAATGGTAAGGCACAAAGGGGTGTGGTACAGTCTATGGCCAATATACTATATCTAAGGGCTGATTGATTGCATAACGCAAATCGGATTGCCTGGAAACCCCCCTTAGGACATAGTATATTGCCCATTTAGCATAAACCCCTGAGGTGCATTATTGCTATTATAAGCCGGTTAACAACACAGTCAGAACAGTAACAGTATTTTTGTCATACTGTGGTATACAGACTCATATACCATGGTTATGAGTAATCTGCTTTCAGGGTTTAAGCAACCCAGTTTATATTAAACCGTTAAATAAATATTTAGTTGCTTAATAATGACATTCATGAATTACATAACAGACTTAGCGTTGAATGAGTCTTACATATATTCTAATAGTGTAACAGCTTATCGAATATTTTACTGACAGAGAGTGATTGCAATGAACCTGTAACAAAAGTATGAAGTTCCTGTAGTGATAATAATAAGGTCCTTAAAGTAGAACAGGAAAGCAAGGGGAAGACTGATAACCTGCTCTGTAAGAAAAGTGCACCCTGTGAAAACAAGTGCACCCTGTGAACACACGTGCACCAGCATAGTGAAAATAAACATATGACACAATGAACATGAATGCAAAAAAGCTTAAGATTACAATAATTTAGTGGAAAACTAGTGATTTTGGTTTTACATCTGTTTTGCAAAGCCTTTTAACATTTCTTTTTTCCTTTTTGATTAATGAAAATACAAAATTATAAGCAATGAAATTCACTCAACAGGCTCACCATTGCTGTAATTTGGAACATAGGATATCTTGTACATTTACTCTGTGACTTAATGTGCAGCAATCACTTGCATAGTTAAAAACATGCTTGTGTTCGCGTTATCATGCAACACTGCTTTCCGCAATGTTGAAATGCTATTTTCCATGGATTGGCAACACAATTGCAATACTAGTGTGACATTGACACTAGTACTCTACAACGAGAATACAGTAAACCTATAAGCTGAAGGACAGACAATATAACATTGACACTAGTACTCTACAATGAGAATACAGTAAAACTACAAGCTGAAGGACAGACAATATAACATTGCAGCAGGAAGCAGATGTGTGCAAGTTGCATCACCAATTAAATATACATTCAAACATGAGGATGGGCCACCCAGAAAGCCACACACCACCAAAACACTGCCAGTCATTTTTATGTCCATTTTGGCTAACCGTGAGATGTGGTTAAATGTTTTTATAAAGTATGAGCATCCGTAAGACTCAAGGTCATAAAAAATACTGAGCTCGGACCAAGACGATCTCCAAGCAAACTATTTTTCAGGCCAAGTCAGAGTAATTAAGTGAACCGGCTCTGCTATTGTTTTAAAAGCCACAGTATTTTCCGCAGCTCATTTAAAGACATCAGAGTCAACATTTAGACACGCCTTCAGATTACTGCTAAACTTTGTTTCCAGAACGCTTCCTGATTTGACATGACAACAGCCATACATGATTCTAGTAGTTAGTGAAAAGAAATTAAGTCACCACCAAGCAACCCAATATTAAACTTGGTGCAGTAAATTAGTGATATCAAATCTTACATTGACAGCAAACAAATATACAATATTCTACATGTGCTGGTAGGATGGCATCTAATGCATACAATGGTATCTATACAGTATGTATATTACAACCAGAGCATCAAATTGAACAAAATAAAAGACAATACCCTGGTATTTGTAATTATAGGCAGCATATTGGTTAGATGTATGATCAGTCTTTAAAATTATTGCATGAACAGATGAGAACTAGCTTACTGCACATTGAAGGTTTGGGGATAGGAGATTATTAAATTCAATAGTGGGACACAAGACATATTCAGTTTACAGGTCTACTATAAGCTACAGTAGGAAAAGCTGTGGCAAAGTCAGATCTAGCTCAAAGTACTCCTGTCAACCAAGGACAGATTCATAACAGTTTTGTATAAAGGTACACTAGAAGTACACATAAAAGAACGGCAAACTTTATAGTGTCTCATTATTTCGATTGTCCCATCGTCATCTGCCATGTATGTTCATTGAAATGCAGAGCAAAAAAATGTAATAAAATAATGACCTAAGTAGTCATGAGAAAAATTAGGCTGACAGTATAAATGCAGCCTTTACCGGTGTTTACATTTCACAAGCTTGTAATATATCAAACCATGCCAGTAAAACATTGCCCTTTGAACAGCACCAGGTTAGATATTGACTAATAAGACTAGTCTAACCTTACAGTTTGAAACAATAATTTCCCTTGACTCATTAGTTTCACATATTACTTTTTTAAACCATGAAAAATTCATACATAAAAAATGACTAATAGATTTTTTTGTTCATTAACTTCCTGTACAACTTTGTTCTGGGGAGAAAATAAATAAATATACAAAGTGCTATCTTAACAACATTCCTATTCAGATTTGCGTACAGTAGTAGACTAATACCCTACTTTGCCAAAGGCAATGATTTGGTTCCATGATAGGATAGAAAGGCGCTTTTGATCATTTACATCTCATGAAAAGAAAATCCAGGTTTGTATATACATTATAAACTCTCTCCATCTATAGCTATATATCGTTCATTTATACATCTTAGGCACATGGAAATAAAATTGCTGCATATGTAAAATAATGACAATGCTTTCAATATGTCATTGAGGCTTCTGTGTTGGATGTCCAGAAAATTGCATGCTGGAAGAAAGCCTTCTAGAGGAAGCCTGCTTTTCAGCAGCCTTTTTCCCACTCGGGAGAGAATTAAGACTGGATTCAGAAGTGGAAGACTTTGACTTGCCTACAACTGGTAGCAGAGAGCGTATAACTGGAGTGGAGGGCTTGGAAGTCTCCTTTACTTCGATTACAACCTTGTTTGCATTGAGCTCTGGAGAGACCTGTAAAGAGACCGACCCACTCACCTCCAGACCGCTCATTCTAGCTGTCCTCTCTGAGGCCTTCTTAGCCAAGATGCTGGTCTTTCCCAAGTCGGCTGAGCGACGGGACTCTCTCTGACGCAGTGCGCTCTTGAAGAAGGACAGACCCTTGTCCTCTGACTTGTTGTTGTGCCTAGCGTCCCTGGATGAGACACTGGGAGAGCGCAGGCTGGTAACGGAGGAACTGCTGCTGGAGCTCCGCACAAACCTTCTCTCTGGACGTAACCCCTCTTCACCGGTCTTGTTCGGCGCCCTGGCTGCGGAGTTGCTGCCCCAGCGAGGTTTCGCAACCAAGGGGCTGACCAACCCAGAGTCCCGACTGTAGCTTCTCTCGAGAAGCTTCTTTCGAATGGAGGAGGACGTCTTCTCTAGGTCAGAGGAACTCTTCTTCACGGCGGGGGACGGGGAGGGAAATGATTGCGGAGGGGAGGAGATGCGCTGCTTGCGCTGGGGGGTTCCAGCTGCCGAGTTGATTTTAGACGGGGTCACGGTGGGACTGCTGCTGCTGGTGGTGGTCTTGGTGTTAGCACTCTTGTCTTTAGAGTTGGTCACTTTGGGGCCCTTCACCACAGGGCTGGAGGATGTAGTGGAGGATTTTGGGGTGGAGGATGAGTACTGGCGCTTCTTATAGCTTTTCTCAGGCTCAGACTTGACAGAAGTCTTTTTGGACTTGGTGGACTCTAACTTGGGGGCAGATCCAACTGCACTGCTCTTATTGTTTTGCTCCTTTACCGGGGCGGGTTGTTTGTTTTGGTCAAATGCGGTTATCTGGTTG
Organism: Umbra pygmaea; assembly: GCA_016801145.1. Taxonomy (NCBI): domain Eukaryota; kingdom Metazoa; phylum Chordata; class Actinopteri; order Esociformes; family Umbridae; genus Umbra; species Umbra pygmaea. The sequence goes on from JACXGM010033350.1 coordinate 10,383, forward strand.
TTGTTGTCAGTTTGGTCACTCTTATTGTTCTTCTTTTCGACTGGTGTGGGGGCCCGGCGGTAGGCCTCATCTTGGATACTCCTGCTGTTTTCTAGGCCACTGCTGTTCCCCTCCATCATGGCCAGGGGTGCCCGGCCGCCAGGGTATCGCTCGTGCCGGCTGTAGCTGCCGAAGCAAGACGTGGATACCTTGTCATCGCACGTCTCTCCTCTCTCTCCTATCCTCTCCAAAGGCGGAGAGGAGCGGGAGTCCAGGGAGAAGCGGGAGGGGGAGTTGGGCCTCATCTGGAGCTTTGCAGAGAGGGACCATGAGGGCTTCATGCTGTTCTCACAGCAGGCCAGAGGACTGGTGATAGACGACCTGGAAGACGAGCTCTGATGCTGGATGCTTCGAACAAAGGGACGAGTCGAAAACCCACCTAAATAGTTACAAAAGCATAAGTTTACAAAAATAAACTTGACCAGGAATAAGAATATCAAGTCCTCCTTTGCGCGAGGGGTGTCAAAGCATTTCCCCCAACTTTAGCAACATAATTGAATGCGCCGGTCTCAACTGAACATAACACTATATCCGTTTTTATCTAGGTAAAAGACATATAGAAGATGGCATATGATTTCTCACCGTCATCTTCATTGGTGAATTCCACAGACTCTGTCAGAGAAGCCATTGAGGTGCGTCTGGAAGAGGCCCCGGAAGCAAGGCTGGCAGGTCTGCTGCTATGGAGACGGTTCACCCAGTGGTCACATAAAGATGAGCTGGTGGAGCCTGGCATAGAAAGACAGCAAACTCAGATCTGTCACAAAGAGGCGAACACAGAAGGCCAGTAAGATCAAACTTGATGTAGAAGTGGGCGGTATACCAGTATTAACATGAATATCATTGTAACATTGTACCTTGATATGGATTTTGCCATATTGTAGATATCATGATAAATTTGTACATTTATGATATAAGATCCATATTTTTGGGGTTTCAATGTTGCAGTCCGCACAAACATACACTCAAAGGCTCCCTCTTGTGACGGCATCCATGTGACATTACTTGACATCCACAACACGCTGAGAGAGGCAACCCCTATTGATCATTTATACAATCTAGTGGGCTAAACATTTTTAGCAAAGAAAAACTAGAGGCATAGATGTTGCATGCATGATGGCAGGCAATCCAAGTCAACAAACCACCATGGGCAAATGTTTGTGATGTAATGTGAGTGAACTATCGATGATTGGCTGCAAACAGTTAATTAAAATACAGTTGTTAGTAAAAGGGACTGATGGTGTGGAAAATAACACTATTGAAGTGCTGGCTGATGAAGGATAGCTAAAGCTAGCTAGCTAACACACTGGCCCTCATTATGACCTAAAAGAGGCGTATGACGGGCGTACGCCGATTCCTACGCAAAGCAAGGGATTTATCAATTTGAACGTGATCGTAGGCTGCGATAAAATCTCACGTCTGGTCTGACCTCGTGTACGCAAATTTTCTAGTAGTGTGACTAGCGGTGTTCATAGTAGACCTATAACCACCCGGTTCAGTGAATTGTTGTACCAGCGATCATTGATGAATGTGTCTGCATCGCAACTACCCCATATTGCAAATTACATTTCAGAATTACGAATTAATTATATACAGCACATTGCTATTAAGTGGTTTATTTTTTCCCTTTCACTTCACTTCAGGGTGGCCGAGAACATGAGGGCAGACATTAGGCAAACAACAATTTCAATCAAATAAATATAGCTGCAAGCAGCGATTGCGGGCCCAAGCCGCTGGCACCGCAACCCCGATGCCTTTAAGCCGCTGGCACCGCAACCCCGGTGCCTTTAAGCCGGTGGCACCGCAACCCCGGTGCCTTTAAGCCAGTGGCACCGCAACCCCGGTGCCTTTAAGCCGGTGGCACCGCAACCCCTGTGCCTTTAAGCCGGTGG
>JACXGM010033352.1:0-12309 GCA_016801145.1 Umbra pygmaea
AGTTCATAGTGTTTTATTATTATTATTATTATTACTATTATTATTATTACTATTGTCATTACTATTTTAAAATTCTTATATTGTTGTAATTCTTGTTTTTAAGCCCACTGCATAGAATCGCCGAGCCATGTCAAAAAGAATTTCTCTGCATAGGATGATGTATGTTATTCAATGCATATGATAAATAAACCACTTTGACATTGACTTTGATCTTCCACACAAAAACAGTGCTCAATAGGTCTCAAATTAATTAATTAAAACTTTGAAATCTATGTCTATATTTTGAAGACCACTTATCCGCCTGAGTTTTTCTATTCAAAACGGGTGCTGTTGATTTGGTTTAAATCTGCGCCCCATTAATTTGAATATAACAAATTGATATTATGAAATGTGCCGTTATGAAATAAGAGTGCCTTGAAATAAATAAATGTGGAATTATGAAATAGAAGTCCCCTGAAATAAATAAAAGGTTTCCTTTGAAAAACACCATTATGAAATAAAAAACAATATATTTATTTTATTGGACTGCATTTATATATTTGTATTTAAATATTTATATATTTATTGTGTCATTTATTTATTTCAGGACTTATTTCATAGCAATATTTATTTATTTAATATTGAAAAAAATGGCTTTCCATAACTGTCATGTTGGAAAAATGATCGGCACAATGGTGTTTGAGGTTTTTATGGGTCTGGAGTGTTCCTTTAAGTCCTACAACTCATCATGAAAGGGCAACCTTATCTATGAAAAATACATTGCATTTGTTCACTGATTCAAAAGAAAATGCTGCCGTAGCCCTCTATGTGTTTTAATTAACCATCATCTTTAATGAAAAAATATGAATTGATAATTTCTTGGAAAAATATTAAAAGTAAATAATTGGGTAGCCTTGGGCTCACTTCTCAATTATTGCATTCTGGAAGCATCTTTTGCTTGGATTACAGCATTAAGTATGTTTGGATAGGTCTCTATCAACCTAGCACATATAGATTTAGCCATTTTATAACTTTTAGCAGAAGAGTTCAAATTCATATTGTAAGTGAATCTCCAGTGCAAAGCGTTCTTTAGATCAGACCACATACTGTGGTCCATGCCCTGACTCGAACATTCCAGACATTGATTTTCCTTAGTGGAAGTAATTCTTTGGTTGATTTGGCTGTGTGCTTTGTGTTGTTGTCATTTTGAAAGGTAAGGGGCCCAAAGTGTGCCAAGAACATATCCCTTACACCATCACACCACTACCACCATCCTGAACCATTGATTCAAGGCTGAATGGATCCATGCTTTCATGTTGTTTACGCCAAACTCTGAGCCTACCCATCTGAAAGTCACAGCATGAAATGAGACTCATCAGACCAGGCAAAGTTTTTCCATGTTTTTGGTGGTAAACGCGACTAATCAGACCAGGCAACGTTTTTCCAATCTTCAGTTGTCTAATTTTGGTGGGCATGTTCAAATTGTAGCCTCAGTTTCATCTTAACCATGTCTACATTCCCTTAATGCAAGTACCTAATATAGTGGCTGGTGAGTGTATGTAGATTTTTTTGAATGAATTTGCTGCATCAGTTCTATTTTGTATGCCCAAAATCCACTGCCAGAAAAATGTTAGTTGACGTGTAGCTTGACTGAACCAATTTTTGTCGTTTGATTGGTTGAAATCTGTATTTTGGCTATGGGTCATGATTTAATACGTAGATTTGACATTTTTATGCATGAACGGTGCTGCGATGAGTCAATGCATGTCCTGATATGATAGGCAATTAATTATTAATTTATCAATTTTAGAGTTCTGGAAATCCAGGACGGGTGCAATTGATTATAATACATAGCCAAGGGATAATTATGGCAGGTTATAAACCTGAAAGCTGTAGACACTGAACTAACACATCATACCATACTCTATGTATGGAGAACAAGGTAAGACAGACTCTTGAGCCATTCAGAGTAAATACGAACTCTGCCATTCCTTTTATCCCCACAAACTCCTCGAACAGTATCATTGAATAATAATAAATACTTCTAATGGACAAAAAATACAAGTCGCAAATGTAGATAATCATAAAGTTTCTTACATAAATTCCCTTTTCTTAGTAAAAAGGGTTATTTTCCCTATGGAAACCCATTGCTCATATAAAACTCCCCCCCTTTACCACTTCTGTTTTCTTTTCTCTAATGGTTTTCCATTTCACAGCCATCTTGTCCCACCTGACTGAAAAAACATCAGAAAACATCATCGCTAACCACAGTGTCCGTCCCATTTTTATTGTGTTATTTTTTCTTTTTTAATGCATCTCTCCATTCTAACATGGTGTCTAACAAGGATCTTGAAACTCAGAATAATATCTGCATATACTTCTCCCAAAATTAAAATAAATCTCAAGAGCACAACAATGTTTCTATTTGCCTGATTGTGGTCCCCCATGTCCCTCAACAATACTGTCTGCAGATCCAATTGCACACTGATATTATGATTTGATAGTTATTGCAGGAATTGACTGCTGACATTACCACTGGTAAGCACTAAAAGAGATGATTGTGCACCATCAGGACTGTTCAATTCCCCAAATGCTGGGAAAATCTTTTTTGGGAATGTTCTATAGAATATATTACCTTAAAATTAAGATATGGGTGTAAAGGTTTTTTGTTTCTTGTGTCAGATCACAGGGCAGTTGCCAAGGTATTTGGTATATCCAAGATTTGTTACCAAATTAGTTTATTTTAATTCGGTATAGCTGTCAAACCTTTTTGACTTAAATAGTACATTTTTACATTTTACAGTTTACTTTAGCCATGAAATTCCAGTTTTGATGACATTGGGTGGAATTTGGCAAATACATGGCCTAGTACAACATTTTTTGGAACATTTTTGTTTTCAATCCAAAAATCGAATCAAATATCTTCAAGACATTTTGGACAGGTTCAACATTTACGTATTTATTGTGTTAAATCGTAGATTAATAGTTTTTATATTCCTTCTTTTTTTTTACCATTCCAGGCCAATTAAAATATAAATGAATTAATGTTGAAGAACATTGTCCTGTATTTTGGAGGGTCATAAATACATATGTTGTTTAAGAAATAAACACATAATTTATAAGGGTAATTTGGTATATGTTCAAGTGTCTCCCTTTGAATTCCTCTCTGTTTTCCTAAGCCTTCTCTCCAACTTAACACCTGTAAGTTCCTTTAACTTTTTTAATTACTATCCTAAGTAACATCCATAGTTGTTGTTTTAGGCCAAACAAGCTGGAGATATTATCTTGTCCTCAATATTAACACAATGAACCCATAATGAATAGATATGGGGCTAAAGTAAAACCTTGTTCTAATCTATTTTATCATTCAAACGTTGAAGGATAGTAGCCATTATTGATTATTGTTGATAAAGATTTTACATGACCCCTGAATTGAAAAGACCAAACATTGGAGGTTCACACTACTATTGTTTTTATTGTCATTACCGATTCCAATGACTGAACCTTGACTCTATACTCAAATTAGGATTGTTTAGGAGCAAGAATTCCAGCAATGAGCTTCATGCACTTTAGTTATAATGAAAGTAATTCAATTTAAATATTTTCACTGTTTTATAATACATACTTTATTTTTAATTAAAAAGCTGGAGGTTTCTGAATCACATTTGAATGTATTGGATTTTAAAATAAAGGTTTTGAATGGGAGATAAAAGTACAAAGTAATTAAGAAGCAAACATAAACCAAAGGCTGTTCATTGGACCATGACACAACCTGACATTCAGGTGTATTGACTAATTCTAGTTCAGGCATCTCCAACCCTGGTCCTGGAGAGCTACTGTCCTGATTGCTTTCACTCCAACCCTAATCCAGCACACCTGATTCTAATAATTAGTTGGTTGATAAACTGAACAATTATGTGGGGTTGGAGTGAAAACCTACAGGATGGTAGCTCTCCAGGACCAGGGAGGGAGGCCCCTGTTCTAGTTAGTCAGTTAGGTTACTCAGAATATTTTTTTACTAACTGTTATTTCACCAGGCAAGTTGACTGACAAAATATTCTCATTCTATTTAAAGACCTGTTTTTAAGGCAGTGAATAGGGGTGTATAATTGCGCTGGTGAAAACTTCCTCTTTCAGAAACTAAATAAACCTATTTCTTCCAAACAAGTTAATTTAGCCTACTATTTTAAATTAGTTTGTAATTATTTTTTATATACGACAGGCTTGAAGTTATCTTTGTCATACCTTGACAGTTTTGACTGCTGATTCTGCAGTCATCTTCAGAAGCGTCAGGTAATGTTGCTGTGACGTTTACTGTGGGTGTGATATATTTAGTGTAATTCCACCTGTGATAGAATGACACTTCATGTCCCTGCCGCCCAACGCACCCCTAGGGAACTGGGCGCATAGGCCCCCTCCCGACGGCCCCCCCAGATGGCAGGGAGTGTTTCTGTAGAACTGTGTCCCAGGTGTGGGAAAGTTGGTATGCTCCCTCGTCCCGGTTTACAGTTCTGGGGGCACGCTTTCGGATCTCCACTGCCTCAGCACTCCAGCGATAGTATTTGTTGCTTTCTGTTTGGATGATCTTGGCCTCCTTCCAGTTCATGATGTGATTTTCCCTTTCACAGTGGTCTGAGATGGCTGATTTCAGATTCTCCTGCTTTTCTTTTATTGCACGTATTGCATGATAGGCATGGGATCTCCTATATCACATTACATTTTTTATCCCGGTCTATCTGATCCTTAGGATGTACAAGAACCTACCGCATTTTTATGTGTGGTTTTACGGGCGTGTTTATGTGGTGTTTACTCATTACCCTTCGGATGCGCTCTGTGATCCCTCTGATATATGGTAGTGTGACTATGCCTCGGGTTTCTCTCTTCTGTTTTCTTTCTCCCTTCTTCTTTATTGTTGATTATGACCTCCCTTTTCCCCCAACCTGGGTATGGCCCAACACAGGTGGAATGACACAAACACTCTTTAATCACACCCACAGTAGACGTCACAGCAACATCACCTGACACTTCTGAAGATGACTGCAGAATCAGCAGTCAAAACTGTCAAGGTATGACAAAGATAACTTCAAGCCTTTCGTATAAGAAAGAATTACATACTAAACCTATTTCTTCATATTAAAAAAATAGGAAAAAAGTGATTCCTATAAGATAAGCATTCTCTACACTATATTGTGTTTTGTTACTCACAAAAGTAATGCCTTAAATTCACAATATTTATCGGACCTGTGATTGCCACAATTCCTGTTGAAATAAAATGATTACAATCAGTGTACTGTTTTTATGTAATGATGGTATAAATGCATAAACAGTATTTTCATTTATTTAGAATCCTCAAGGAAATGTTTCAATTCAAGTAAAGAAACCAATGAATAGTGGCTGTTGCATCTCTCCGTTTGTAATCCCACCCACCAGCCCACTTCATTCCTGGTACTATACATTTCTTTGCTCTAAGCTGGCCAGGTACGACGTACAACCCAGTGGGAGGTTTGTACATGGGTACTCGCCCTGCAGAGGAAAATATGCATAAGTTTTATAAAACAATTTTATAAATATTATTTGATGGCATGGATGGTCAGTTACTTGCCTCAAGCTCTGTGAACAGTAACGTTTTTCTATCCACGTACAACCAAAATTTCAACATATTTTCAAATATAATATTAAACAATATTGATACATAATATGGTTTTAGGTCAGTACAATGTTTTCACACTGTTGTTTTCATACTTTCACACTGTTTCACACTATGTGGCATGGGATCTTAAGTGAACATAGAAAGTAAGGACACCCCGATGAACTTTCCTATACGAAAAAGGACGCCCAACACAGGGCAGAGTCCTTACCGCCCTGGGAAATTGGGCTTTGATCTTTAGACCAGAGACCCCCTTCTGTCCCTCCAACAACACTTCCAGCTGTCTCTGATCTCCCATCCAGGGACTGACCATCCCTGACCCTGCTTAGTTTCAAATGCAAACCAGCAGTGGGAAACAGGTTGCTATGCTGCTGACAAATCATTGAGTGTACTGTATGAAGAGAATGCTTTTTTTACTTGTATGACAGCTCAGTTTAGTGGGAATATGAAGGTTCTGAAATTTGATTGTAAAAATAATTTGCAGCGTATCAAGATGAAATTGTTTTTCGTATGTGCTGCAAGTTCCTCTGAGTGATGATGGAGACAGAAAAATCCCACGTTGCTTCCATGTCTTTTTTCCAATCTCGTCAACACCCACATGCAATTTATCTTAAACCAGACAGAATTATATTATGTATTTGTGAAGGGGTGATGGGCTGTGAATGAGGGATTTGCTTTTTAATAAATGAAGCTTGAAATTCAATTTGAACAAACTGGAACTTTTCTGATCTTGGAATTAGGATTCTGTTTCAAAAGCAATCCAAGTCTGATGACAGTAATTCAGGCTTAAGGACTCCCATCCTCTAATATCTTTTATTGTGGAAGTGTAAAAGAGGGTTCTGGGCAGGTTCTCTGAAGAAGCGGTTTTTCCCTAATTCACATTAGAAATGTAAGTTTTGGGTGAAATTCCAGTCCAGAACAAATTTTTCACAGTTCTTTTTCTAGATAATGAGCCCCTTCAGTGGCCCAATTTAAAGTAAAAATGAATTTGACTGCCAGCAATTTTCAGCAATATTTAACATTATTTCAGAACTATTGGAGAGTACCCTTTGGAAATAATTATGTCTGAGGAGCAGTATCATGGGTGACAGACCATGCACAGTTTGGCCACAATACCGCATCTTTGGTAGGATGTGCTTGGACACAAACAGCTATGTGATGAAGCAATTGCTGTAGAGGTCACATCAATAGATGATCTAGTAAACATTACATAACCATTAGTTATAGTTAGTAGATGTGAACATGTTCTTCATCAATTTACCTGTTTGATTAAAGGTAAAATAAAATTTAAAAAATAATAATCTGGGAATGTTTTGGAAACTCAATTTTTTGATATGACAGGTATGTCTGAAACGCGTTTTAACTAACTCCATAACACATTCAGACTTCACATCAAAGGAACCAAGAATTCTTCTAAATTAGAACGTCCATCTATCTGTCATTGAGCTTAAGCTGATGCACATAGCTCAGTCACGCAGTGAGACAATTATCCAAAACACACGCACGTCTACATTAGAATGGCTATAAAACAACAAATTGCAGGATTTAGAAACAAGCAGTGCATACCACATCCAAAATGATTTTCAAGACAGAAGCCTTTGTCAAAGCCAGTTATTAACTGTAAAGGACAATTAATTTTTCACACAGGGGCACATGGAAAACATTGTGTGTTGCATAAATAATTGTTATAAATGTAAGGCACTTGGTTGTAAGTCTTGTGACTAAAAAAGCAGACACAAACCTTTATTATTTATTTTACATAAATGGATGTAAAATAAATAATTAGGGCGAGAAGGATTAGTGACAACCTCAAACTCAGCGACATCATGACCGCTTCGACTTTGCTGTGATTGCTGTTTCCTCAGTCTGCAGAATAGCCTATCACACGTCTTTCCAATAAAGGTCACATACGAGTCCAGTATACAAATATGTGATGTTCATTCAGGTTTCCTTTATTATTGATGTGACTACTGCCATGTATCATAATGACCATGTTAAGCTTTAATTGGGAATTTTGGAAGACTGTGATGCTTAAATATAAGTTAGCAATTTTCCATGGAATATCCAAAAAGCAGTCTGTATCTAATGGTTAGATGCTGCAACATGATGTTTCTAATAAAATGTTATGTCATGGTTGACTCTGCCAGATGCTGAGCACTTTACTGGATTTCCTTACTATTTGTCAGATGCTGACGAAACCTTGAATATTCCACTATGTTTTCTGGCTTCAACTTGCACAGATTCCTCATATTCCTATATGACTTTTCTTCTAGATATTTCCTAATTTAGCTGTAACATGTTGGACAACACAATAAACTATTATTAGTGTTCTTGCAGAAAAGTATAGTGAATATGTTTAGAGTTTGTTCATTTCTACATGTACATACGCTAATGAGGTAGAGAATGTATTAATCCTGAAAAACTGAGAGGTGAGAGCAAAGGAGAAGGAATGGACTGGGCATGACAGAAATCAGTGAGAGATGAGCTAAGCCATAAGTAGGCAACTACTTCAAAGACGCCCACAAGAAACAGTGCCAGTAACATTCTGACTGCTGGTGTAGCCAATGTCAGATTGGTGATGACATCCATTTGTTTGGAGATGCAAAGAAAAGGAGAGAGAATGATGGGCTGGATAAAAAGAAATTCATATTGGATAAATATACATTTCCATGTAAGCTAGATCGGACGAATTTCACGTGAGAGGAAAATTGGAAAATACATTTACACATTTACAGTTTAATCACTGCATGTTATCTTCTCACATGAATCAGCCATCATCTGAATGCCTGGAGCTTAAAAAGAAGTTGGTTCCACTAGTTTTATTCTATTTGAGATGCATGACATTGTTGTCTTTGCAAGTGTTTCTGTTCTAATCATTAGTCGTCACATGCATGCTAATCCATGTGGTTAATTGAAAAAGGGATTATTATAATAGGAGTTATTCAAAGATATTTCGTAAAAATATGATTGGTTTCTCATTTTAGTTGTGGAGTAATTACCGAAGTGAAAAAACTTAACTTTGTTTGAAACAGATTCAACATTGCACAAAGATAATTGTTTATCTCAATGCAAAATTTGCTAGCAGCAGCAGGGTATGTCTCAATGTCTGTACATGTTTTAAGCATGGTTCATATTTGGTGTGTATATGGCCCGGATTGCATCGGGTGACGACAGGCAATATGAAGTTGCAGGCTATGAAGCAATCAGATGGTTTAGTCATGGTGTCATTGCCCTCATTATTGTTTAATTGTACGATTTTGTATGTACAATTTGTAATTGGGTTAAACATCTGTTAACATTCAGTCCAAGCAAATAAAATAAGAAAATCTGAATGTATTTCAATGTAAATACTGACACATTTTTTACGACCAATAGAACAGTAGTAATGGCACAATAGTATTAGAGGCTGACCAAACCACACTAACCAAATCTGTCTTCGATAGTATAACATGCCCTACTGTATAACATTCCCTAGTGTATCATCACCTTATTGCCAAGTCTTTAAGTGTTGGTTTCAACCTGGGATCGTAGTGGGGGTGGTATGTGTGAGGAAGACTGTCAGGGTCTCTGAACTCAGCTTGTCAGTAGAAAGACACTGTGCTGGACCTTGTCTGCAAGTGAACACCGATCAAATAATGTGAAAGCCTTCATTATGCATTTATATTCCATTAAGAATGCACACTGCACCACTTTAATGTAGTATATGGCTGCTCTTAGATATTTAGCCTTTGACTGGGTTGGAAGAGCCCAGTCTTTCAACATGTTCCCCACATGAGTGCTTAGTATTAAAACATTTTACCGGTTTACCAATCCAAGATAATGACAAATGGTTGTGAGTGTAGCTAATTCAACAATACTAAAGGTTGTCTGAAGACTGGTAATCTTAGCCTCTTGACATTCTATTAGACAAATGTCAGAACAGCCTGTGATGCAGAATATGAAATAGGGTTCAGTTCAGGATGGAAAAGGTATTTGGCATTACATCATGGCCTTTCTAAGTCTTAGTTCACAGAGATTGAACCTACACACTTAATTACTTGCTCTGCAAGCTTTTAAAATGGAGTGAAGACAGAGGACACTCAAGGGTCAGATAATCTCACATTCACTCATGGACTGTCATCTAATGTGTTACGTCCATGTTCAGAAGGATTGGAAGAGGCGCTGAGGCACTTGTCTATTTAGTGCATCAGTCAGGTGGCTTTACATTCATTTGACAGGTTTGTGAAAGCTTTATTTCAACAAGGGAATTGCAGTCTTAATTATTGTGTGTCAAAACACAAATTGATGTACCTGTATGTACTTGTGGGGATGTTCATAACCCACTGAATGAAGGACATTGAAAATATATATTTTCGATTGAAAGCATGTTGAAAATACATATTTCTAATTATTTTGCTCAACGGTTGAAAGGCAGAGAGGAAGAGAGGAAGAGAGGCAAACAGGATTTTAATTTGAATAGTTTCTGTAATTTCTGACTAAGCAGACCAATAAATATGGTGCTTATCTTGAGTGATTGTTAGTGATAAGCATGCAGGTATTTATTTGTGGACCCACCCGCAGCCTGTGAAGTTTCTTTTTTCAAGACGTGTAATCCTGTCTATGCAGTGATCCACCTCTGGGCTCCGGTTGAATCGATTACAGCCATCCACATGGACAGGCCCCCTGGGTGGCAGGCCCACAATAACCACCACTCACCACAACTAAAGAGCCATCAAACCCAATTCACTGAGTGGAGGAAAAAGAGGGTCTGAATCGTACCTTGTAAAAGGTTGTCATCACCACTTAGGAAGCTGGCTTGACATTGAGATGTTCCATCTTTTGTGTTCCTATTTTCTTCTCTCTATCTCTGATGTGGTCAGATAATTTGTTGCATGGTTGACTCCTGAGAATAACATCCGTTACACAAAGGCATATTGAATATATAAATCATTTCATCTTTACTTGTTGATGGGCATGCTGACAAGGAAAAGAATTTGGTCAAGGATGAAGCTGTGAGAATACACCAGCAGATTGTTTGAATTTTAAAGTGTGTTAGCTGTGAAAAGTGCCATTTCTTGGAATTTTAATTGCACACAGAGGCTGTCTCGGGTGTGAAGGATGGATAGTTTTATCAAAACTGTTACCCAAAACAGCTTGGTTTAGCCAGCATATGTTCAAAGAGCTATCAGCTTTTTTTCTTCTAAATCTGCCCTTACTCTGTCAAACATTTTAATATGAAAGTAATAAAAAACATATTTTCATATCCTTCCTATGGTTTTGTCCCCGAGGGTTGAGAGTTGTGTGTGGAGAAAATATGAACTTTTATACTAACTTATATTGCATGGATTCAAATGTCATTTGAAGATACCATCTTTGGCTTCATGAGATGACTTGTACTGTGCATCCGGAATGTATTTACAGCGCTTCACTTTTTCCACATTTTGTTATGTTACAACCTTATTCCGAAATGAATTAAATTCATTATTTCCCTCAAAATTCTACAAACAATACCCCATAATGACAATGTGAAAGAAGTGTGTTTGAAATCTTAGCAAATTTGGTGTCCAAACCTGTTACAGTATGCGCTGTGTGAGGAAGGGAGACCAACGTAGAGAGGGGGTGTTCTTCTGTCTTTATTTTTGAACACACTTTGCAAAACAATAAACTAGACTGATAATGGTCAAACTAGATATGGGTGACTGATACCCAAAACAATAACCATCTGTATTTCTCAGAAGCTACAAACACTCGGTCCGTTACTGGGGATTAAACGAAATGAGCCAACACAAGGTCACATACAGTACATGGCACCTCTTCTCCTGAAACTCAAAATTACATTGACATGAGTACATTACATTGTTTAACTAAAGGGTTACCTTCATAGACCGGGCACTCATATATAGTTCACACCGTATTTGGGCGGTAGAGTATAGAAGTAGTAGATACAGCAAAACAGGAACCATATAGCAATACAACCGGAATATGACAGCTCACAAACAATAAACTGCACTGCCCTCTGGACACCTGGGCTTATAAAGCTCCAGTTAACCAGCTGATAGCAATCAGACTAAACAAGCCCTACTTACTGTATGTTGCTATCACCTAAGAACTGGTGTCCAGAGGGTGGTGCCAATGTTCCAGATTTGCCTATACATCACACAATGCAATGCAATACATTGTACTGGAATGCAATTACAACATATATATTAGGGGTGGCACGGTTCACAAAACCCACGGTTCGGTTCGTATTACGGTTTTAGGGTCACGGTTTTTGGTTCTGTACGGTTATGGTGTTATTTTTCTTTTAATCTTAACACTCCAGAAATATGCTCCAGCATATGATACATAGCTTAATTATCCACAATTTAGGATACAGTATTAAAAGATAGTTATATCATGTAATCATGCACAAACAGGATTTGAAATATTACAGAATAACAATTGAAATAGCTTGCATTTATCAAACTTCCAACTTCAGTGTAGCTCTTACAAAAATACACGTGACGTGTAGGGCTGGGCATCGTTCAAAATCTTTTGATCCGGTGCCAATTTCGATACCTCAGTTTCGATACCGGTTCCTTAACGATACTTTTTTCGATACCATATTTTTTTAATACATTTTAACGTCAACAAAGTACAGTAAACCCAAAACATTTATTTTCCACTTAATTGTTTATCAGTAAAGCACAAAACATAACAATATA
>JACXGM010033353.1:0-12310 GCA_016801145.1 Umbra pygmaea
AGACCTCTGGCGGTCTGGACAAGGTGGAGACCTCTGGCGGTCTGGACAAGGTGGAGACCTCTGGCGGTCTGGACAAGGTGGAGACCTCTGGCGGTCTGGACAAGGTGGAGACCTCTGGCGGTCTGGACACTTGGGTGACCTCTACTGGTCTGGACACTTGGGTGACCTCTACTGGTCTGGACACTTGGGTGACTTCTACTGGTCTGGACACTTGGCTGACCTCTACTAGTCGGGGAACTTGGCTGACCTCTACTGGTCTGGAGACTTGGCTGACCTCTTCTGGTCTGGAAACTTGGTTGACGTCTTCTGGTCTGGAAACTTGGTTGACCTCTACTGGTCTGGAAACTTGGTTGATCTTAGCTGGCAGTGGAGTAGAAACACCGGCCTCTTGTGGCCGTGGAGCGGAAACACCGGCCTCTTGTGGCCGTGGAGCGGAAACACCGGCCTCTTGTGGCCGTGGAGCGGAAACACCCCAAACCCTTACAGAAGGGGTTTCCTTTTCCTCTTCGTCAGACGACTCTGACCCACTTATAAGGTCAGGCATCTCATCGTCATCGCTCTCATCATTAATGGGGCTTGGATAGGCGGCCCTCTTGGGAAACGGGCAGGCGGCCCTAGTGGGACTCTGGGCGGTTATCTTGGCACTCTGGAAGGAGGCCATCCTGGCCTGGGAAGAGGGTGCTGCCTTAGGAGGAGCTGTGGGTGTCATCCGGATCTGGGCAACAGGTAGAACCTTCCGCATAACCTGGAGAAGGAGTTCCCCATACAATGGGTCTTCCTGGTCCATTTGCCGGAACCGGACGGTCCCCAGTTTACACTCCAGTACTCTCCTGTTCCACCTCTCTTCTTCTGAACATGGGTCTTTCCTTATTTCAGTGAAGATTAAATCCCTCTGGGAACTGAGGTCGGTAGCCATCTTGGAACTGGGACTGGTAGCCATCTTAGAACTGGGGCTGGTAGCCATCGTGGAACTGGGGATGGTAGTCATCTTGGAACTGGGACTAGTAGCCTTCTTTGAACTGGGGCTTGGAGCCACCGTCTTGGAAAAGGAACTGGGTGCCCTCTTAGGAGCTTCAAAAGGGGCAGGTGTCTCAAAAACACGACGGGGAAGGATGTAGTCCCCATCCATAGCCTCCCTGACTACAAAGTCCTCATAGGAGGCTTCGTAGAGGTCCCATAGAGGATCCTCCTGGGCCCAGCCACTGTAAAATGGCTCACTCCCAGCCATTTTATATTTGGGCGAGGTATTCTGTAATGATTCACTCAAAAGTGAAAAGAACAATGTTTATTTTTCAAACAGGTATGTATGTCCAAGGTCTACTGTACAGAACAGTCCAAGGCAGAATTATCCATAAACACAGCAAAAGTCAAGCTAAAATATATACAACAGGTATTGCAAAGGTACAGGGGAAATCCAAGGCAGAATAAGTCTTAAACAAGCAGAGGTCAAACCAGAACAACAATACAGGAATAGAATGCTTAGTAAATGGAATCAATACTCACAGTACCTCGCAAAGAGGCAATGGTGAGTGTGTGGCTTAAATAGGACTGGGTGAGAGCAGGTGTTCAGAATTTGGATGATTGGGTCCGGGTTATGGGAATTGTAGTTCGGAACAGGCATGACTAGGGAAGCTGTAGTCCACAGGAAGAAGAACTGGGGAATGGGAATTGTAGTTCTGAGCAATGTAGAATAGGGAAGTGGCAGTTTCCAGGGAAGGGGAACTGGGGAACGTTACAGATATCCTATTAGTAGATATTTATAGCAACCATAACGATATAGTGATTTCCATAATACATTTTCCATAGGTGATATTGTAAACTAACAGATTGGTGCCTTATTCACCTGTATACAGAAACAACCCAGTGGACCTGAGCGTTGTTCCATAAAACAAGATTAGAAAACAAGCCAGGCTTCTCTTTGTTAGTCAGACTTACTCTATATAAAACTGTAAATGTAACTTTTTTTTAAAGACAATAAAAAGGACAAAGTACTTACTCCGAAGTGAATCTAACATTAGCTTCTGTTATCCACCATATATCCACCAATACAATAGATTTTAATGTACATTGAACAAAATATAAATGCAACACTTTTTCAGCATCACGGCCATCTCCGTAGCCTACTGAATTGTTTGTGATTCAAGAAGAATGGCAACTGCGCTGTCTGATTTTCCCAGGGAGGAGGGGGCTTCCCCTAGCGGACAGCACGCCAGTTATGACAGAGGCACTAGCAGAGAAGCTGCCCTTGGCCGCGTTGACTCCATGGCAGCTGTTACACGCTATGCCCTTTTCGTGTGGGCCCCCTTTGGGTTCTTACCCCCCTGATCGGGCTGAGAAGATCAGTGGCAGGGGCCTATCTAGCTTTTAATCTCTTTCTACTGTCTGTGACACAGACAGTAGCTCGCCCACTCTCTCTATTTTTATCATAGTTGCTGGCGAGATGTTTTGTCCCCAGATGGCTATTTACGTCACTTCGGTGAGGTCATTCCCTTCAGTTCCGATGCCCTCTCCTTGTTTTTCAGAGAAACAGGGAAACCCGTGTGACGTCTGTCATTCAAGCCCTCGAGCGCTGCAGACCTTTTAGAGTAGTGACAGCAAAATGTGTCATGACACTCTTTGGCCTGATGTCGGCCGCACATGTAGTGGTGCCATTGGGCTTACTATACATGTGCAAAAATCACCGCCACTGCCGTCTGACCATTCCAGACTCTCTAGGCCAGGAATTGGCTTTTTGGAGAGACGCAGACATGCTGGGCCTAGGGGCCCCCTTGGGTAGAGTAACATCTCACCTCTCTGTATACACGGATGCCTCCCTGTCAGGATTTGGGGGGAACATTGGAAGGACTTGTCCCCCCCACACAGAATACATAAATCGTCTGGAGATCATAGCGGTGTTGCTGGTTCTACACTCCTTTTGCCTCAGTGGTCACAGGTTGCAACATACGCATATGGTCGGACAACCGCACAACGGTGGCTTACATAAATCAACAGGGGGGGGTAAACTCACCCACCATGCACCGGTTGGTGGTCGAGTTATGGTATTGGGCTCAGACTCACGTTCAGTCTCTCGTTGCGTCCCATATTCCAGGGAAACTGAATGTGGGTGCAGACCTCATGTCGAGAGGGGAACCCCGAATGGACAAATGGTCCCTACACTCAGACCGGATAAACATGATTTGGGACAAGTTTGGCATAGCGGAAGTGGACATGTTTGCCTCGAAGGACAGCACAAAGTGCCCACTATGGTTCTCTCTGAGACCATCGGACAATCCCCCATTAGGAGTGGGTGCGTTCGTATACCTGAGGTGGCCGACGTGTCTACTTTACGCTTTTCCTCCCATTTGGTGCCTCCCGCACCTGATACAGAGAGCGCAACAGTAAAGAGTTTCATTGGCCGCTTTCCAACCACAGGGATTTTTGCAGTTCCTAGAATATAACGTTCCTATAACCCTTTGTTTCTTGTGTTCCAACAGGAGAAATTTGGGAATTATATTGTTCCTCGCACCGCAGTTCCTATAACTCTTTCAGCTCCTACTTCAGAGCAGGGTCTTTCCCTTTTCCTAGGTCTATGTTGATTGGTCCAATTTATAAATCATCGTAGTTTGTCTGTTGCATATATTATATATTATGCTAGAGCCTTCATCTTCTGTGTTTCTCTATTAAGTAGCTACTCAATTTCTCTGACTCCAGCCTAGTTTTTAAACGCCGCCGTTCAAACTCCATTATGAGGACATATCAACACAACATACTTTTTTTGTATTGGATGTCGTTTTCAGCCTCGTAATCTGAACAAACAGCAAGCCGCTGAAGGAACCCAGCACTACTTGGGCTGAAAAAAAACAGATCATCCGGATACATAAGATGATTTACACACATATCTCCAATCATACACCCAGTGTTAAAAACATTCAACTGGAAATGTTGTTGTATGTGGTGCTAAGCTAAAGTCTAGTGATGATGCTACAAAAGACCGTTGCAGTGCTTGCGCCACTCCCTTATCCCTCCTACCAGTTCCTATGGCCACATGACCAGTGCAAATACAAATAGCAAAACCGGTTTTGGGGGAGAGTAGTTAGTAGAACTGTTTAGATGTGGACTGTTCCTATAACTATGTTCCTGTAACTACTTGGTGAGAAAGCGGCTATTGATGCTGGTGGCTCAGGAGAGGCCAGGAGTGGCGATTTTCGCATGCCATGATGGCTGAGCGAATTCTTCTGTTTTCACTCACCCCCTGGTTTCACGTTTCCTGAAAGGAGCGCACCGTTTGCGCCCTACAGGTAAAATGAGAGTCCCAAAATGGGAGCTGTCTGTGGTCCTAGAGTCTTTGAAAAGACCTACCTTTGAACCTCTAGAACAAAACTCTCTGAGATTACTGTTTTTTCAAGACTGCACTCCTTATAGCAATAGTCTCAGCTAAGAGAGTGAGTGATTTGTGTGCGCTACCGGTCCACCCGGTTTGCTGTAATATCAGTGGTGATAATAGCAGAGCTGTTGTTGAGACAGAACCCAGACCTTTTTCCTAAAATCATTAAGACCTCTTACAGGTCCAGAATTTTGGAAACGAAGGCCTTCTCTTCTCCTCCTTTTCAGGATGAGACGTAGGAGAGACAATATTGTCTGTGTCCAGTCAGGGCTCTGGCCATTTATGTGACCAGAACTGCATCCATCAGATCATCACAACAGCTGTGTGTCATGGATCTGCAATGGCGGGAGGACCTCTGTCAAAGGGCCATGTGGCTTGCTGGTTATGTGAAGCCCTCAAACTGGCCTACACCTCCATGGGCCTACCGCCCTCAGAAGTTTTGAGAGCACACTCCATCAGAGGTGTGGCAGCGTCTGCTGCACTCATTGGAGGGGTAGGAGTGGAGGAGATTTGTGAGGTAGCCTCTTAAGCTTCGCCATCCCCATTCACAAAGTTCTACTTAATGGATGTTTCTCCACTGACTTTTGTCACTCAGTCTTTCGCTCTGGACTCCCCCGAGGGGGGGGGGGTCAGTGAGCAAGAGTGAGAGCGTAGGATTATATTTAGAGGATTAAAAGGATTGTGTATGGGATGTGTTCAACCTTGGAAATGTTTCACTCCTTATTTTCACCTTTCGCAGCCCTGGCCTGGATTACTCTCAATTCATTTGGTTGCCTTGCAATTTTTAGATTATTAGAGTGATCAGGGGTACCTTTGATGGCGCATAGCACGATATGGAATGATAGTTATCATAGTTCCCATAGGATTTTGGCCTGATAACTCTTCTAATATTTGGTTTCAAGATTATCAAGATATCGGAGCAGCGGGTCAACACGACTTATATAGGGGTCGCGCTGTCACCCCATTGGCTGGTGCAGTGAAGGTTATGCAAATTTTGCTACACAGAAAGTGATAAACCAATAGGAGCTGAGCTCCCCCTATGGGGCTCCGCTCCACTCATAGAACTGGAGTTACAGAACTCTGGGAACTATCGAAATTCACCTGTAGAGTATTTCTTTTTAACATTGAATTTGGTGTAGGAATTTTACAGCTGTAGTTTTTGCCATGTGTTAAGTGACTAACATACCTTGTGCCAGTTGGTGGGAAAGAGAAAATGCCTGAAAGACTCTAGAATCATGCACTGAGCCAGGACATTTTGCCTTCTCATTTGTGATGATACAATCTGCATCACAGATCATTTAAATAATTAAAAATATAGGTCAAAACACTGGACTGGCATTTGTAATGAATAGAACACTGATGCCCAGCTTAATGTACACAACAATCGGTTCTACAGTGGTAGCCTACAATGTCATCTAAGTGGGACTGTACCTGTACATTGCTGTGTAATGATTTCCTATTAACGAAGTCTGCTTCATGCAGACCAGACGGACGCTTTAAGCTCACGTTGGTGCAGTCCAAAGCACCGATAACATTTGGGAAAGCTATATAAGATAAGTGTTTGTGTTTGAAATGCCATGTCCAGCATTAACACACAATACATATTTCCATTATCTATATGGTTTTTATTCGAACTTACCAGCAATTCCATAAAAGGCCTAGTACTAATAGCTCTGTGGCCAGGGAAGGTGATGAAGACATTGTGTATTCATTTTAAAGACAGGTACCTTAAAATTCCCCAGTTCCTCTTCCCTGGGAACTACAGCTTCCCTATTATTGACCACTCAGAACTACATTTCCCATAACCCGGACTCAATTATCCAAATTAAGTACACCTGCTCTCACTCAGTCAGCATATAAGACACACACACTCCATTGCCTCTTTGCGAGGTATTGTAAGTACATTCTGTCTTCTTACTGAGGGTTACATTCATTCTGCATAACCTGGTTTTGACCCTGTTTACTTATCCTGTTATTCTTGCCTTTTGGATTACCCTCTGTGCCTTAACCTTGATCTGTGCCAAGCCTGTTTTTGACCCCAGCCTGTCTGAAAGCCTGTTGTGTGTTTCGACCCCAGCCTGTCTGACAGTCACCTCCGTGCCTTGACCCAAGCCTGCCTCAAGTTTGCCCTATTGCCTGCTCCTTGTCTGTCCTGTTGTCAAGCCTGAGATACTCCTGAGTTTATATTTGAATAAAATTGTTGTCTTTCATAACTGTTGTAGGAGTATCGTTACAGAATACCTCGCCCTACACAAAATGGCTGGGAGGGAGCCATTTTTCAGTGGCTGGGTCCAGGAGGATCTTTCATGGGATCTCTACGAAGTCTCCTATGAAGAGTTTTCAGTCAGGGAGGCAATGGATGGGGACTAAATCCTTCCCTGTCATGTCTTTGAGACACCTGCCCCTTTTGAAGCTCCTAAGAGGGCACCCAGCCCCTGTTCCAAGACAGTAGCTCTCAGCACGGCCGCCCTATACTTAATATACTGTAACTGTACTACATTGTCTTTCTGCAAATGTTTCTGCTGGCTTTGCGAAACTATATTGGGATCAGAAGAAGACATTTGTGCTGCTCGTCTGAATAACTATGGACAAAGGTTATGTTCCAGAAGAATGGTAATTATCTAACATGTTTCGACCCTTATTATTGATGTTAACTCTAGTTGGAAGCAACGTATAGTTCGCTAGCTTTTTTGCTGACATCTTAACAAGGTCGCTAACTACAGTACAGTAACTAACGTTAATAATGTAGGTAGGTTAGCTACATAGTGCTTGTGCAGCTAACTAACTTCACAGCTTTTAGTCAACTAGCTGTAGAGAGACCTTGCTCATTAAAAAGACACAGATACCTATAGATGTTAAATACATAGTCCTATTTAGTGTACACTCGTGTTCAGCTGACAGCACGTTATGTAGTAGGGATGCTCATTTCGGGTAATTTTTCCGACCAACAACCGCAACTCATTATCCGATTATTAACCGTTAACTGATAAGATTATAAGATTCAATTGGCTTTAAATAAAAAATAAAAAAATGACGAATGTCTGTGACCCGTTAAATATACAAACTATTTTTTTCACTGATTTATTTTTATGTGCAAACAGCAAACAGAAGAGATCAACAACAGCTGCTGGCTAATGCACCAGCTTTGCGTAGCTATAAGTTCACTCGGATACAAAGTCCAACCTAAACGATACATTGAAACTAGTTAGCTTTGTCAATGTTTGGTTTCACCATGGATACTTAAGGTTCAACTTAGCTACTAGTGGTGCAACGGATCGCCATTGATCCGTGATCCGTTCGGATCAATATCTTCGGTTCGGGACACACGTGATCCGCGGATTGATTACTGAAAAAAAAAGTTGTTCGCATGTTCAGTCCGCTCACAGCATGGTCATTTAAATCCCCTGTATGGGAGCATTTTGGCTTCCTTGTTAAATATAATGATGAAGGAAATAGGTTAGTGGATAAAACCGTAACAGTGTGTAGGCACTGTGGCACAAGAAAGCGATATGACAGTGGAAACACATCAAGCATGGCCACGCATTTGAAGCGACATCACCCCGTTTCACTGACAGGAGTGAAAACGAAAGCTGCAAAACAACCGCTTATCACCGTGGCATTTAAGCAATTAATCAGACCGAGCTAAAGCCATCACAAACGCTATCGGAGTGTTTATAGGTGCAGACATGAGGCCATATTCGGTTGTGCAAAAGGAGGACTTTAAACACATGCTGAAAGTGTTTGACCCATGTTACGACATCCCGTCGCATATGGGACATACTAAAAGGCTTAATGTGAAAAAGCTTAACGTGGTTTTAATGTACCTAAACAATGGTCAATCATCACCAAATTTCTCATGGCCATTTCTTGTTATAAACACTTAGGCCTGTCAAAATAACTAACCGAAATCCAACGATTATAGAAGTAATCTCACGTTAAAGTTTTCTTCATTGGCTCCTATGGCGAGGAAAAGGCTTCTGGTGATTTAATGTACCTAAACAACGATCAATATTAACCACATTTGTCTCTCATATTGCTCATCATAACCACTGAAAATGATAAAAACAACTAACCCAAATTACAATTATTTAATATTTTTTTATTTTGCTGATCCGAAAAATGATCCGATCCGTGACTCTGATCCGAAAACCGATCCGATCCGTGAGTTTTTTGATCTGTTGCACCCCTATTAGCTACACTGGCGTAAAGTCCACACCAACCAAAATATTGTCGCAGACGTTTCCACTTTCTGTTGTCAATCAAAGGAAAGTAGCCTTGATGCATTGTTTACCGAGTTGTCAAATTATAGAATGAAAACAGTCGGTGACAATCTGGAACAAGGTTGTTGCTTACAGGAGGCTTACTGCAAATAAGGGCTATATTTCATTAACACAAAGCAAAATGTTGACAACGCTTGCTATGCGTTATGTTATTAAGTATACAATATCTGCCGAGTACACCCATTCCATTGAAATGACCATTACGGTCCTCTCAGAAAATAAAGTGCATGTTGTCAATCACTGTGTGTGTTGTTTTTAAGGTAACATTATTTTGTCCGCTATAATGTATCAGGAGCATGATGAATTATAGCCGATAATATATGCTTCCCAATACTATATCGTTATACGTTCCTGTACATGACAAAACGAAAGCGCAAGTTAATATCACAGTCATCATAAATGTCCAAGGGTTGTCATTTTATATGAAGAACGCGTTGCAGACGCAAAACAGGCAGCCGGTATATTTTGCTCCTCATTACCTATATCTCCCCACCTTTCAAAACGAAGCGCACTTCGTGTGTGTATGCACTAACACCAGGGTTCGAATTATAATTTAATCTTTGTGGGGGTCTCTTAAAAAAGTAGCCTAAGTAGGCGCGGCATGTGTAGATAAATAAATAGCCTTACATTGGACTTCATTCATTTGAGTTCAACGTTTATTAATACAGGAGTAGAGAATCAACAATAATAACAAACCACCTTACATCACCCTGTTGCTATACTGAATGTATGATTTTGTTGTTCTCATGGCAAAGAATGGGCTCTTCTAAGTGGTTTGGTATCCTTTGGTATTTAAATAACATTTGACTTGAGCAACCGATATATTACATGATCAAAAACACACCATTCGCGATATGCGCCTAGCAGTAGCATAGATCTATTGCATTCTTTCGGAAAAAACGTTTCTTTTAGGCTGTTTATTAACATAAATGTTGTGATATATATTAAAGGAAAAAATTCATTTTTTGTGATCTAAATAATGGTACTGATGATTTTTAGAGACCCCCACAGTTGTATGATTTTACTGCTTTCATGTGAGCTCCCAAGTAATTCGAACCCTGATTAGCACTTAATATCATGTAGTTGTATATATGGGTGCTGGAAGTTGGGCAACAGCCAAGAGGTTGACGTCCCGCCGGACCTTGACCAGTCGATATGCTCGTAAGGTTCCAGTCCTTTCATTCCCTTTATTTTCTCGTCATATCTCGTCTTTGTATTATGATTTAGTTTTAGGCGGTATGGTCCGAGAATGTTTGTTTTGGCCCACTACATTTTGTAGGATTCTGTTTTTCATGCTAAATTTTCATTATTTTCATGCCAGAACACTAGCCTACTATGCCAACCCATGTAAACATACCAGCCCTGGCCAAAATTACCCCTAATTCTTTGCATTTTGATGACGTTGCTGCTCACTTGGTCACATGTCTTAGCAATCTCTATAGCCGATAACATAATATATGCTTCCCAATACTATAGCGTTATACATTTCTGTATGACAAAATGAAAGCGCAAGTTAATATCTCAGTCATCATAAATGTCCAAGGGTTGTCATTTTAAATGAAGAACGCGTTGCAGATGCAAAACAGGCAGCCGCATCTCGTTCGTCCAATGATTTGTTCCAAATGTCATCTTCAATTCTCCAAGTTGTACGTACAACGACCTGATGGTAACGCAAACATTAAATGTGTTTAGTATAAGAGAATTATAACCTCAAATTATGGACAACGTTTTATTCTTTTACATTTCCGAAGCCAGAATTTCAAGGATAATACGTCATCGAAGTCCGTCGAAGGACTGTTCCAATGTAAATGATCCTCCGAATTTCAACCAAGGACTGAGTCCTTTATTCTGAGAATTTTCCATAGAGAGTAAAGGATGCATATAAGTATCCTTCGTGCTCCGAAATTACCCACAATTGTGCGCAAAGCGGACGTTAGTGGAGTCGGAGCGATTACGAGACACTATGCTTTCAAATATAAGTATCTTTAGTGTTTAACGTTACTGTACATTTATTAAAACAGTAGTACATATAAGTAAAGATTAACGTTTAAATGCCTGTACAAATTGCTACTGTTTACTGTTGAATTGCAGCGCCTAAGGCTGACATTTTCACTGATGCAATGACGAGCAGTTGCTAGCCTGTTCCATTTACGTGTTCTCCGAATGCTAAGGACCCTCGAGTTCAAATTAGTTTCTTTAATTAAATTTAATGTCTTAATATATGGACAGATTTAGGCTACATTTGTAATGTAAAGTCTACAATTGTATTCAATACTTGTATTCAAAAAAGTATAAATAAATGTATTAAAAATGTTTAAAAAAACAATTAAACGAGATTGAAATCACATATAGTTGCCTCTGGTTTATTGTATTACACAGACAATATTTATTTTACATTTGTAATATATAAAAAGTATTTGTTACTAATTTTATCAAAGGCAATGAGACAGGAAATTACCCAGCCCATGAGTAAGACTTAACCCAGCAAGAGGGTTGTGTTCACCCACTGGTTGGGTCAAACGAATGACCCAGAAATATGGGTTAGATGGTAAAACCCAGCACTTGGGTCAAACCAACCCAGCGCGTGTTCTGTCCAATAGTGACCCAGCGGTGGGGTTAAGGTTGGGTTATTTTTTAACCCAGCAGTTTTTAGAGTGTGCAACAGATTCATACATCAGATTATGTCTAATTCTAAAAACATTATCAGTTATCAATTTGTGGGAATTTGTAATAATATCACATCGGAGATAGTAGGCTTATATGTTATATATTGTTCATCCAAAGCATCACTTAAATATTTAATATTTGTGTTTATTTAAATGAAACATTTAAGTTCTGGTCTATTATTTTCTCTTACTGTTATATGATACAATGACATTACAAGGTTAAACTATTCCTGTTTTTCATTGCATGTTTTTCAATATAAACCAATATTTCTGTTTTTATATAGCCTATTTAAACCTTTAAAAAATCGGGCATAACCTAAATATAGCCTATAAAAACGTGTTTGAGGAAAACAAACCAAATCAAAAAAGTTGGAGAACCACTACTTTATGGCACTTTATGGACTTGTGGTCAGCGCAGAAAACGGCGCACGATTCTTGAATGGTTTGAAAGTTTAACTGGAATGCTTACAATGGAATGGATGAGGAATTGACATTTTTATTTCAAAACAAGTAGGCTAATCCTAAACCTGACATCAAGTAAGGTGAGGAACAACGAATTTCACACACATGGAAAAATTCTCTTTATTTTATTTTATTTTATTTGAATGAGTGAACGTGGCTCTTAAAAGGTAATAAAAGGCACCGGGGTTGCGGTGCCACCGGCTTAAAGGCACCGGGGTTGCGGTGCCACCGGCTTAAAGGCACCGGGGTTGCGGTGCCACCCGGCTTGGGCCCGCAATCGCTGCTCGCAGCTATATTTAGGGCCCAAGCCAACGGCGTAGGCCCTATTGTTTTCCTTAAGATTATTATTATTATTATTAGGGCCCAAGCCAACGGCGAAGGCCCTATTGTTTTCGTTAAGATTATTTATTATTATTATTATTATTATTATTATTATGATTTTCCTACCTTTTGGGCACTTTTGGGGCCCTTAACATGCTCAAAAACTCTTGAAAATTTGCACACGGGTCAGAACCCGCGGCCATCAGAGCCGGGCTGAA
>JACXGM010033355.1:0-12301 GCA_016801145.1 Umbra pygmaea
GATAATGACAGTGTTTAGACCAGAGCATCAGTCTATGATAATGACAGTGTTTAGACCAGAGCATCAGTTTATGATAATGACAGTGTTTAGACCAGAGCATCAGTCTATGATAATGACAGTGTTTAGACCAGAGCATCAGTCTATGATAATGACAGTGTTTAAACCAGAGCATCAGTCTATGATAATGACAGTGTTTAGACCAGAGCATCCATTTATATCATACTGTCAGTATTTAGACCAGAGCATCAGTCTATCATACTGTCTGTGTGTTCAGATCGCAGCATCAGTCTATATACTCTCTGTGTTTTCAGAGCATCAGTCTATGATACTCTATGTGTTTTCAGACCAGAGCATCAGTCTATGATACTGTCTGTTTTTTCAGAACAGAGCATCAGTCTATGATACTCTCTGTGTTTTCAGACCAGAGCATCAGTCTATGATACTGTCTGTGTTTTCAGACCAGAGCATCAGTCTATCATACTGTCTGTGTGTTCAGATCGCAGCATCAGTCTATATACTCTCTGTGTTTTCAGAGCATCAGTCTATGATACTCTCTGTGTTTTCAGACCAAAGCATCAGTCTATGATACTGTCTGTTTTTTCAGAACAGAGCATCAGTCTATGATACTCTCTGTGTTTTCAGACCAGAGCATCAGTCTATGATACTCTCTGTGTTTTCAGACCAGAGCATCAGTCTATGATACTCTCTGTGTTTTCAGACCAGAGCATCAGTCTATGATACTGTCTGTGGTGCTCAGTCAGCAGACTAGTCAGGTCCCAAGCAGCTTCTCCCAGCCGGTGGCCTTTTAGCCCAAACTAATCTCCTGAAAACACACAATGTAGGACATCTTCAGTGTGGCCTCTGTGTTTTCCTTAATGATCTCAGCTTATTACAAACTGAACAACATGTGACCTTACTATCATTATTCACCCACTGTGGCTTTAGGACTTATATATGCACTCACAAGCTGTTAGAAGGCACTTAAAGCAGATATAAAAACAAACATTTGTTCAGGAAATAAAAGCTACATTATATATATATTAGTTATATATATTTATATATATATATATATTTAATTTATATATTTTACATTAATTTATACAATTCCTTTAGCAGGAATGTTGATTAAAAACACTGCAAAAGCTTGGGAACAAATAGGGATAACTGCCTTACTCAGGGACAGAACAACAGATTTTTTAACTTGCAAGTTGCAACCTTTGGGATTCGATCATCCAAGGTTTGGTTACTAGTCAAATCCCCATAACCCCTAATTCTACAAAAAGAAATAAAGCCGCAACAGGTCTGTGGTCAAAGGCTATTATATGAAATGATGCTCATTGATAGTGCTAGAACTGTATGTTGTAAAGATTCTGATTACATAAATCAACCGTAGTACTAGCAGCCTGTAACACCTTGATGTACAGGTAGGAAAGCTCACACTGCTGCTTCACATAGAAACAAAGAGTTAAATCCCTGACGGGAACAATGCCACATCTACATTTCTCAGGGGTTTCTTTAAGAACCTAAAGAAGACGCCTGGGTCCTCTATTGTGCAGAGCTCATTCAGGACATGTCCATCCGTCTGTCTCCAGCACCCCAAAGCATGGCTACAAAACCAAAGAGACACTCAAAGGAAACAGCAAAGGAATACAGGGAACTCATCCACTCCATTAGCTAATTAAAATGGCGATTCCACAGATATTTTAATCTGAGCTGAAACCTGGTGCAGAGACTCTGAACAGATTCTAAACAGCACTTATTAAAAGGGGGCATGCATACTTTACGGTAGCACCCAGGTTATGAATAGCTATAGCAGAACAGGATGACATGGACAAGAGATAGTTGATGGACAGAGGATCCACTTACAGACACCGGGTCCAATTATGTTTCCACAAAGCCACATTTACCTTCATTCTGTTAGAAGAGGAAGAAAGCAGGTGCAGATTGGCCCTGGGCAGAGAGCCAAGGCTCGCTAAATCTTTCTAAGCTACTCGGTAGGATTAATCCATAGAGTTTAGCTACATCCATGCAGGGTCCATCATATAGCATCTCCTAGTTTATGTCTGACTGGTTTAAATGGTAGCATCAGGCTGAATAATCCACTAACCCCCCCCCCCCACAGAGCCATGGTAGATTATTAGACTGTTACCAGACTTGGCCCAAATACTACTAAAGCACACTCAGCTCCATCATTCAGCACCGCCTTACTGAAACCTGCTTCTATACATCTGACGTATGCTAGAAATCTGGCACGCTGACTGAATATCCCCTCCCCCATCCATCTTTCTATCCAGGCAACACAATTTCTGCGTTCCCTCCTCTTTCCCTATCTCCTTTTCTCTCTCTCTTTGCACCTCTCTTCGTTTCTCTGGATCCTTCTGTCCCTATCGCTCTTTAGTGGATTAACAGGCTGGATTACAATCATGTGACTCGGGGCTGACAGGTGGAGGGGTGAAACACAGGGAAGGAAAGACAGTGAGCCGCAGTGAGAGAGTTAGAGAGGAGGGGGCTTCTAGGATCATTTAATTGAGGGGAAAAACGCTACATTGCAGATTGTGAACAGCAGTGTTGCAGTGAATTGCTACCAAATGGGAATTATACGTTTTTAATGAGAATAGAGCTGGGCCATGGGGAGGAGAGCCAATCCACTGTTAGGGGGCGGAGCCACAGAATTAAACCTCTGGCCAAGTCTTCCAAAACCTGACTGCACTCACTGCAAAAACACACCTCCAAAAATAAGACAATAAGTACTTAAATTAAGATGGAAAATGCTTATTGTTAGCAAAATTATCTGCCAGTGCACTGAGATACTTGAACTTGGTAACAATTCTTAAAATAAGACAAAAAAATGTAAATAGTCTGACACAATAAGTAAATAATTCTTAAAATAAGATACAAATATTTAAAATGATATATATATATATATATATAAGATAATTAGGCTTGTTCAGATTTGTCGTTTTTTTCAGTGCTCAGGAACTGACAATGTGGCTGTAGCCTTCTACTGTCGCTGTCCCTCCCTCTGTCATTCTCCTGTATCTGTGTCCTTGGCTCACCCTGAGATGACGGAACAGAGATAAAGCAACAAAGCTGTAGTCAGCTTGTCTATTTCTCTGCCTTTTGTTTCTGTGATTCTGGGCAGTTGGAGAAGATGGTTAAAGCACATGGTAGTGTGTTGAGTTTACCAGGACAGATCTATAGGATCCATGAGATACAGCCACCACAGCATAACAATGAGTCTGGTTGTTCAAGCTTCACAGGATCAGCCCCTCTGTGACCTTTAAACAGAGGGATCCCACCAAAACCTGGAGTATGGAAAAGCCACACTGCTGGAAACATCACTTTGATATTTGTGCCGTGAAAATAGGCAATCCTCACTGAGCAAGATGCTGAACCAAGATTAAATCATGTTATGATGTTCTTACAACCATTTCATCTAGAGCAAAGCGCTGTAGACACATGATAATTCAGACGATGTTTCTCTGCAGATGTGGTGTTTGTTTCTTGGGTCAAAAAACAGTATTCAAATCCCACCCGAGGATCAGTAACCAGTTCTCCCTGAGGTCAAAACAACGACCTTCACCAGTACTAACGTGATCTTCAACCCCAGGACGCAGACATAAAGAGTTGTGAACATTTTGCAGTGGTAAACAACCTGCAGTCAATAAACCAGTGCACGGAAGAATGGATGATCATCCGTAAGGACAAAGTTCCTTGGTATTTTTCCCAGGACCTCTATCTCACAGTGGTTGACCACAAAGTTTGGCCAAAGTCAGCTATCCAGGGTGAAGCGTAGCTAATCATTTGTTGGGTAAATTCTTCTTAGACTGGCCGTGGTCTCTTTATAAGGGATTATGTGTTAACCGTGTGGCAGAAAGGATGAGGTGTAACTGATTTACTGTAAGTAATAAAACAGGGTTATGCTGCTGTGATCTGGAATGTTGCTAATAGTTAACCAAGATGTTGGCATGACCAAGTCATTATATGTTGCCCCAGGTGCAGACACAGTGCTGGGCACTTCACAGTTGGGCATTGTGTATGCAAACATGTATTAAATAGAACGGTCATAGGTATTTAAAGGTAATATCATAATTCCCCAGTTTTTTCTCACCTCCTAGTTGGTCTTGTTCAATTCTTACTGACCCTGCCTTGACGGGAGCTCTGCAACTCCTTGAAGAGATGCGGGATGGTGAAAGGCGCTCACATGGTTCATCCAACCACATGTCGTCGAGCTAACCAATACTTTTCAAACTGCTCATCCAACACAGAGGCCTTTAGTCAAGGGGTCCGACCTAAGGCTTCTGTGTTGGATGCACAGTGTGAAAAGAATTGTTTGGATGAACCATGTGCGAGCCCCTCTTCATCCCACAGATCTGTCCAATGAAATGTGGAGCTGCCGACAAGGTAGGGTTAGTGGGAATTGGGAAAGTATGAAAATCTGGAAAGATTCACACAAATAAAAAGTCAAAAAGAAGCCTTTAGTCAGATCATGTGTGGGATGATTACACTCACCAAATATACTTCCCCAATTGAACTTACAGGCACCCGATCTGTGAACAAGGAGTCACTGGACAGCGATGCGGCAAGGTAAATAATCAGACTTCCATCCCAAATCCCAGGGAGCCCGATGCCAATTTGCGCTGTCTAGTGCTGGAGGATCCAGGCAAAGTCGAAGAAGCCGTAGTCAGGCTCAAACCACTGACTATCATGATGTAGACTGTCCTGCAATGCAGCAACATAGAGCCTACTACGCCACTGCCAAGCGGACTCCTATCATATGTACATTTTTCATGAGTCAATTTCTAAGTCAACTTTATTTCCAGCAGCCACTGTAATATTTAATACTCATGACATGTCTACAAAGCCAAGTATGCACTTCAATTTGCTTCGATGACAGATGAGGTCAGAGGAGCTTCAGAGGAGATGGACAAAAAGCCACATATTATTTCCTTTATATATCTATAAAGTCTGCTATCTGAAGGCGACATGACTCAGGAAGCCTCACTTGCTCTTCAGCCTGTGATGTTGTCGTCTGTTGAGTTTGTGGGACAAACTGAACTGGAGTGCACATTGCCTGGACTATAGAGAATGTGAACACTTTTTAATGCTTGTCTGAACATTTGTTATCTTTGGTGCTTCTATGAAAGGCTTCTATGAATTCTCAGGCGAAACCCTTCCTCCACCTAAACAGACTCAGACACAACAAAACAAAACAGGAAGAGGAGAAACAAAACTCACATTGTTCTGAAAAAAGTAGTATAAAAAAGGGGTTCTATGCTCGGTCTAGCCATCTTGGTAAACACTAATTTCCTATATTTTTGCTAAAGCAGTTTATCTTGTTGTTTTTGTTGCCAAAACGTCTTTGCTAGTGTTTCAGTTTTGACATCACACACAGGAAGTACATTAAGCAGACTTCCTGTGTCATGGATAATGCACGGGGGAAAGCATGTAGACTAGGGAAGGGGAGTTGGGAATCGAGCAACATTCAAGCTTAGCAAACAATTTTGTCCAGTCTAACAGATATTTCAGATAAATGTATTGAATTTCTGATCCCCAATAAACAAATGCCGTCTAGTACAATCTACATCTGCCCTTTAGTCTGCCAAAAGCATTCTCAACCACCACCCTGGCTCTACTTGTTTTCTGGTTGTACACATGTTGTTGTGGTTTCAGCTGTCTGTTATCAGTGAAAGGCTTCACCAGCCAGCTCTTTATAGGATAGGCCAATGTCAATGTCCTCAATAGCTGATAACATCCATAGTGTCATTCTAAGGCAAGCATTTTAAGCATTCTGAATTCGCCTTAATGCAACTGCTCTTCTACTTTCCATAGTTTTCTCAATTACCTGTTTAGTAAAACAATACAGGACAAACCAGAGCAGCACTGCTCGTATATCCTCCATACTTCTGGTTGCAGTGTCGCACAAATAAAGATTCTTGCCTGGCACTTTATGACGGTTTCGTTGCTCTACCTTTCTGCCCTCCGGGGCCTAAGAGGAGCCGCAAGGCACAATGAGCATACGTCACCGGAAAAATTTGCCTAATCCCCGGTACTTTAGACCCCCGGTCGGAACACATACTGCTACGGTCTAGAGGGACAAAAATGACCCCTTAAAAAAAGTCCCTGGGACAAAGTGTTCCGGGTAATTCGGTCGAAAAGTGCCATTACCCTCAAACTCAGAAGCCGCTGGCTAGTTGCAGTGCTGTCCGAGGGACCCCTGGCCTACTACACATGCTAAACCCAGGTCTACACTGATGTAGCTCATCACCATCCTCAG
The DNA here is from genome assembly GCA_016801145.1 of Umbra pygmaea. Classification (NCBI taxonomy): domain Eukaryota; kingdom Metazoa; phylum Chordata; class Actinopteri; order Esociformes; family Umbridae; genus Umbra; species Umbra pygmaea. The sequence continues at coordinate 6,278 of JACXGM010033355.1, forward strand.
GTGAAGACAGAGAAGAGAGGTTTTGCTGAGGGAGCAATGGGTCAGATTCAAACCCATGCTGCAGCAGTTCATATGCACACAAAGCAATTTGTAAGACCCCGGGACCACATGTGAAGCAAATTCCTGTTTATACTGCAGCATTTTGGTTTCAGTAGGTTGTAGTACTAAATGGTATAGCTATTTTATTTCTCAACATTTGTATTCATTTGCTGCTGGGTCATTTTAGGGCTAGTGTGCACTCTGTCCACATTCAAGATGCTGTTTTGATAGATAGATAGACAACTTTATTGATCCGCTTAGGGATATTGGTTTGCCACCAATTTAGACCATACAGCCAACAGACACAATACACAACAAACAGACAAATAAATAATTCTTCATTGAGACTTATTAAGACCTGATTAAGGACCAATAAGACATAATTAGAAAAAAGATTCAGTTCCACAATTCAAAAGTGCAAAATTAGCAGTGTTTGTTAAAATATCTAACTGCTGCAGGAACAAAATACCTTCTCATTCGCTCACTAGAGCACCAAGGCATTACCAATCACTCACTAGAGCACCGAGGCATTACCAATCACTCACTAGAGCACCGAGGCATTACCAATCACTCACTAGAGCACCAAGGCATTACCAATCACTCACTGAAAAGGCTTCCAAGTTGTGTAAGCAACTTCCTCATTTGCCTCTGCCATAGGTTTTACAGACCAAAAAAGACGAGCTGAAAAATTACATGCTGGGACACACAAGGTGGTACTGTACATGTAGTGCAGGTAGGCTTTGTAATGAAAAAATAAAGTATCTATCATTACTATAAAGGAACATAAAAAATTCCTACCTATGTCTTGCTGCCACTACGAAAAAAATAAAATAAAAAAATACAAATAATTCCCTACCGAACCATGACCTCAACTGACAACCAACAGGAACCAAACTTTTTTAGGCCTAATTAGTTGTTATCCCCCCTCAGGATGTCATGACGTGACAAAAGTACACACACACTGAAACAGACACACAAACATACAGAAGATTCACGCAAGATTGCACTGAAACACTCGGAAATGTATAACCATTTTTGACAAAGGTCTAATTTCAGGAAGACACACTACATATCAACAGTACACAAATACCCGCCAAAAAACTGCTTAAACGAATTAAAGGACATTGGTAGTAAGGCAAAGTGGACCAGACAGGAAGGGCTGTCCTCAATATTGAGACACTGCAGGTAAGTCCCTTTGGATGATCTTTACAGAGTTAGTGGTAGTCAGCATGTGGCCATACACTGGAGAGGTAAGCTCTGTGCCAGAGCCTGGTCCACAATGGGTCTGCCACATCCCGGCATCTCATTACCGTTGACCCCTGTGTGTTCAGGGGAGGCTTAATGCCAGTCACTCTGTTCTAAAAGTTGTGGGGGGGCCATCTTCCTCTATCTCCAGGAAACTCTGGCCTCTTCTCAACCATCCCCCTCCTCCATGTTCCCTCAGATGACTAAAGTCCATTTTCCATGGACCACTTTTAAAGCGCGCTGTGCTGCTCTGCTTGTATGGACTGGCCGAGGCTGGCCATAGTCGTGTTTCCACAAACGATTGGACAATTGTTTGCACATTTCCAGACTTTGTGAATGACAGAGGGAATAAGAGAGTATTCATGCTATTTTAAAACGCTTATATAGAGAGGAAAACAATTGTATGCCTCAACAATTTACAGAAAATATATATAAAATAATAGGTACAACAACAAGACAAATTTTAAGTCTGATTCTAACAGCTGTTTGCATAGAGAAGTATTTCAGTTTAAAAGGGGCACTGTGTAGAATATTGCTGGTGTGGACGGTAAACGACTTCCTCTTTCAGAGACCCTGCTGAAAAAAAAGTTCTTCATATTTATAAAAAATATGAAAAATGGGATTATATAAAGATAATGTTTCCCTACCCTATGCAGTGTTTTGCTACACACAGAAGCACTGTCTAAAACGTCTAATAATAATCAAAGACAGACACGTGATTCCGGCATTGCAATTTCTGTTGAAATGGGAAAATAAGAAATAAAATTATTAAAATAATTATACCCTTTGCTATTTTTATGTAATGGTAGAAGTGCATATAGTGGTGCCATCAGGAGAAGACAACAATGGTGTGCATCGCAGGGTTGCAAGGAGAAATCCACTCATCTCCAAAAAGAACACTGCTGCCCGTCTGCAGTTTGCTCAACATCCTGTCGACAAGCCAGGCCATTGGAAAAATGTTTTGTGGATGGATGAGACCCAAATATAGTGAGATGCATTATATTTGGCGAAAGGAAATAAGAACCTTATTCCATCTGTGAAACATGGTGGTGGTAGTATCATGGTTTGGGCCTATTTTGCTACATCTGGGCCAGGACGGCTTGCCATCATTGATGGAACAATGAATTCTGAATTAAACAAGGGAATTCTAAATGAAAATGTCAGGACATCTGTCCGTAAACTGAATCTCAAGAAAAGTTGTGTCATGCAGCAAGACAACGATCCTAAGCATACAAGTCGTTCTACCAAAAAATGGTTAAAGAAAAAAGTAAATGTTTTGGAATGGCCAAGTCGAGGTCCTGACCTTAATCAGTTTTAAATGTTTTGGATGGACCTAAAGCGAGCAGTTCATGTGAGGAAACTTACCAACATCCCAGAGTTAAAGCTTCTGTACGGAGGAATGGGCTAAAATTCCCCTAAGCTGATGTGCAGGACTGATCAACAGCTACCGGAAACATTTAGTTGCAGTTATTGCTGAACAAGAGGGGTCACACCAGAGACTGAAAGCAGATATGTAATAATAGAAAATGTATATAGAATCCTCAATAAAATGTGACAATTCAAGTAAAGAAATTATTAAACATTAGCTGTTGAATTTCTCAGTTTGTAATCCCACCCACCAGCCTGCTTTGTCCCAGGCAGGTACTGGGGATAGATGGGTGGTATGGCATGGCGCGGCCCTCTAATGGAAAATGAACATTAATGAATCATATTGAAAAGAAGGGTGATAACATCCACACTCTGGTCGCTCATTCATTGATCTGGTCCATGTAGCCGCTTTTTCTCTACTCTCTACAAAAACAATCCTGGAAATGCTGATGTTTGGTCACCTGACAAACTCATTACCCTCATGAACTCATCCCTGACCACCATTTGTCCCATCTGACTTAATGGACAGTGCCAGGAAGGTATATCTTTCTGCTTTCATTTCTAAAGAACTTGAGCTCTCTAACCAACTCTACTGCTTCAGGGCAATCTCCTGAGCCATGACCAGGCTTCAAGACGGATCACCCCAACACATTATCATGGCAAGATGTGGGTAACCGTACATAATAGATATTTTTTGCCACATTACTTAGGCAGACTTGTGACATGACCAATCAAAATGTGAGTTTTTTACATATTGAATCTCCATTCTACCGGAACATTTCCAAGAATAGACCAGTCATTTACAATTTAAAGTACTTGGAAAACGTTTAGTTGTGGGATAACATGCTAGGTTAGTGAGGTTAAGGTTAGAATAAGGTGAGGTATAAGATTAGGGTAAGGTTAAGGTAAACTGACTATTTTTTGCCTCCGGAAAACGTCACGTGGACCTATGTTTTGTTTTTCTACAATTTCGTACACTTATGTACGTATTGCCATGAAAACCGCCTGATCACCGCCTGAGTGACATTCAATTATATGGAAAGGCTAGTATATGCAGACAGTCACCAAAGAATGACAGGAAAACTAGTCAGGAAATTGCTACACTCTGGAGAATCTTTTCTTTTTAAATATTTTATAATAATATAAAAGCTAAAACAAATTTATACTTTAACACAAAAGAAGAAAACATCCAGTAATGTTCCAATAATTACAGAATGCATTGCTTATTCACTCTTAGAATAAAAACCTCCCGTCTTCAATTATAATGGTCAATGTTTTTTGTTATGAGGATAGTTTGGAAAACACTTATCTGATTTGAATCCTCCACTGGTATAGCCAAGATTCCCAGGAAATAATTACCGGTCCTCTGGTATTAATATAATCAATCCAAGAAGGCATGAGAAAGATGGGTAGACTATTCCACTTAAACAGATATCTGTCTTCTCCATAAATGGAGTTTCATTAAATTTTTATGAATTATTCAAGTGTCTGTCTGATTCCCAAGTATTTAATTTTGAATTTGAAATTGAAAATATGTTCCAGCTGCTGCTTTGGAAAGTGGAAGACCAGTTTATTGTATAACCAGAGAAAAAAGTGACAGCGTAAATCCCATTCAATAGGAAATGTATTGATGTTGCTGGTTTAGTGAGAAATAATATGAAATCATGAACATACAAAGATAATACCAAAGAAATCAATACAGAGAGGAAAGAGTGGACATTCGCGTTTGGTAATGTGACCAGAGAGTCGCAGCTTCATGAGATCATCGAAATAAAATGGAGTATCTCTGTGTAAAACTAACAACAAGGAGACACATTATGAGGTTTACACTGTCCAGTGATCCTTTTGAAAGAGCGTGTAGAAAGGAGATGGAGATCACCAACGGGGACACTGGGGGAGAAAAAGAATGTAACAGAGATAACAAGGAAAAGGAGAAGGTATAGAGAGGAAGACCCATGAGAGCGTGAGGCTGAAAGCAGCGAGGGAGAAAACGAGAGACCTCAGCAAGAAACGAAGGGGCCTGTAGTGACGGGGGAGGGGCAGACAGATGGAGAAACAGATACGGGGGAAGAGAGAACCCCAGAGAGAGGGAGTATTGTGCTGAGGAGAAAAACAGAGGAAAAGAGAATACCTGAAACTGAGTGCTTGGCAGGTAACTTGACTTCAGCGTATTGATGGAAGAACAAAGAGGGACGGACCAGACAAAGAACATGCAGTGAGATGGAGAAACTGGAGACAGAATGGAACAGGATCACTGGAGGCAACACCTACCACTACTCGTCCTAAAGGGAATGAATAGATTGGAAAAATACCCTGCATGCATAGTTCTCATTGCAACTCAGTGCTATTAACTGTGTCTGTCAGTAAAGCAGAGGCTAACATCTACTAATTCCAGGCTCATGTGTTGTTTGGTAACTCAGGTTGCTTTCACCAAGGTGTTAAGCTTAGTTTAGATAATACATGTATATTTTAAATCGACTCTCTTACTTGATGAGAAGATGTCTGGACGGTGGTAACTGATAAGGTTCTGGTGAAGTTGGTGTACACACATATTGTTTAATGTCATCCCACAATCCTCCTCTTGTCTAGCTTTACATGCCAATTGAAACTGAAATGTCATGCAAATTAGTTCTATAAGGCATTTTTTTGTGGCTGTTGTTTTCATTAAATGGCTAGTACACTCTGTTGTAAAACCACATATGCCCAGCGCTCTATGGGAAAACAAATGGCTGCCCACTTGCTAGCGCCAGCCTGTCCCAGGGGAGGGCTAATTAATAAAATCAGGACACAGCTACACGCCCACACAAACTCGCTGACATTCATTACACACAAAATAACTTACTGCACGTACATGAAAAAATGCCATACAGTAAGACATGGTCAAATGTGTTGAACTAGGATAAGATGGCCGAATCAGCAGTCTAGTAGAATTAAATTTTTACTGACTAGTATATGAACATACAATTCTGTTTTTGGGTTACCCCACAAAATTTCTGGATATAAAAGCTGCTTTTTATATCCTGTTTTGGAAGGAATTGTATTTCATTCACATTGTCATTTATGAGGGATTATATGTAATTTTTAACTAAAATCTGGAAACATTGAGAAATCTAAAGAAATATAGTCAATTTCAGAGTAACTGTCTTTAACTGCATAGTAAAGACAAAAGTAAAAAGCATCTCTAATATACCAGTAAGAAAAATGCCATTCATTTCATTTAATGTCAGTTCAGTTCTTTATTAATGTAGCAACATCTGGCTCAATCAGTCATTTATAGTCAACCACCAATGTAGAAGGATAGTCCAAAGAAGGCCCACTAATGTCAATTTATAGAAACATTTTGGGGCATTTTTGTAATTGACACAACCATAT
>JACXGM010033357.1:0-12307 GCA_016801145.1 Umbra pygmaea
ATAACAGTCTCATTGACAAGTTGAAGACATTTTAATTTCGCACCACGATCAATTTAATACTCAATGTACAATTTCAAAATGCTCTTCATTGTATCCTGTTTGCGCGGATGGATATTTTCAGGTGACATTCACCGCAGCCGGAACTTGTTCTTTAAATAGACCCGATGGACTGTTTTGATTGGATTGCGTCCGCTGAGATCAGGACGAGTGAGATGTTTGTAATCATTCATGATACATTACTCCGATAACATACTCATTTTTATTGGGCTGTGCGACCCACAGTAATAATTCGTTGCCCAACAGAAAATAATCAGATCACTAAACGCCATTAGCAAGGTTTAAGACTGTACAAAATGTCAACAGATGAATAATGTACAATCATTTAAGTTATTATTCATATACGATCCCTTAACAATGGAATTAAAGACTATGCAAGTGAGGTTTTCCTATATTCATTGTCCAGCAGTTACACTTCAAACAACTATGCTTAGAAAAAAGAAAAGTCAAGAAAGATATTGTAATTAGACATTTTAATCAGAATCTGATCACCATTGCGGAACATGACACGTCGGAATCAACACATTAGCAGGGTCTTAATAGACAAGTGCATCTAGATGGGCATACGTTAAAACTTCAGGACAGGCAGATACATTTAAAAAACTTCCACAGAGACTCACCAAAGCAAATAGGATTACTGTAGGTGCATTGCGCAAGAGAACATTGATAGATTGGACATTATTTGGGCAGGGATTCAAAACAGCAACCTTCCGTTTACCTGGGCAAATGTCTCATTGCAAAGCAATCTGCCACCCAAAAACTTGCTACAAGACTTTTGAAAACTGACAGGACATGCAGTGTCATCAGTTCTTAATATTCCTCGCCAGCTTCATCGTCAGATTCTGTGCTCGTTCTTCCTAGCTCCTCATAATCCTTTTCAAGACACGCCAGGTCCTCTCTGGCCTCGGAGAACTCTCCCTCCTCCATGCCCTCACCTACGTACCAGTGCACAAATGCACGTTTGGCATACATGAGGTCAAACTTGTGGTCCAAACGGGCCCAGGCTTCAGCAATGGCAGTAGTGTTGCTCAGCATGCACACAGCCCTCTGAACTTTTGCTAGATCACCTCCAGGAACAGCTGTTGGAGGCTGATAGTTGATCCCAACCTGAAAAAGGAAACAATTACTCCTTAGGAACAATTATGGCATTGATCTCAAATCCCTGTATAAACTATATTCTGAAAATGACAACAACAACCATTGCTTACTTTGAATCCAGTGGGGCACCAATCTACAAATTGGATGGATCGTTTGGTCTTGATATTTTGTATGGCAGCGTTCACATCTTTCGGCACCACATCTCCACGGTACAGCATACAACAAGCCATGTACATGCCATGGCGAGGGTCACATTTCACCATCTGATTGGCTGGCTCAAAGCAGGCAGTGGTGATCTCAGAGACGGTCAGCTGCTCATGGTAGGCCTTCTCAGCTGAGATTATGGGTGCGTAGGTGACCAGGGGAAAATGAATGCGGGGGAATGGCACTAAGTTTGTCTGGAATTCTGTGAGGTCAACGTTCAGAGCGCCATCAAAGCGTAGGGAGGCAGTGATGGAGGAAACAATCTGACCGATCAATCTGTTGAGGTTGCTGTACGATGGACGCTCAACATCCAAGTTGCGGCGGCAGATGTCGTAGATGGCCTCATTGTCGACCATGAACGCGCAGTCAGAGTGATCCAAGGTGGTGTGGGTGGTCAGGATGGAATTGTATGGCTCCACCACAGCTGTGGACACTTGGGGAGCTGGGTAGATGGCAAACTCCAGCTTTGACTTCTTGCCATAGTCAACGGAGAGGCGCTCCATCAGCAGGGATGTGAACCCAGAGCCTGTGCCACCTCCAAAGCTGTGGAAGATGAGAAATCCTTGCAGCCCTGTGCACTGGTCAGTCTAAAGAGAAAATCATAGGGATGCAAAAATATATTAGGCACAGGCCCATAACGCTTACATTTCTGCTATTTAGCAGTTGGTTATTCTACAGGATAATATTTTATACTACATTTTGTGAAATTTTCCAGATTTTCCTCCCTTCCCGATTCCCACTAACCCTGCCCTGTCCGCAGCACCATGTACAGATCTGTTGGATGAAAAGAGGCACGCGCATGGTGCATCCAACCACGTGTCACCTCAGCCGCCGATTCTTTTTCACACTGTTCACCCAACATGGAAGCCTTTAGTCAGATCATGCACGGGATGATTACATTCAACTAATTTACAGACAACCGATCTGACCACAAGCAGTCGCTAGAGAGCAACATGGCAGGATTGCTAATCTGATTTACCTAATGCTGGGTATAAAGATCTTTTTAATCTTAAGATTTCCAAACATGAGGACAAAAAATCCTAGATTTAACCGTTTTGCACCTGTGTGGTGTGCCATGTGACAAAAACAACACACCACACACAGATTTTCAACCAGAGTCCCAACTGTGAACACGCAAAATCTCGAGACTTCAGAATAAGCATGACCTACTCTTCTCCCTGTCCAGTCTATTATGGTTGGTTTTATACAACACATTGTTTAAACATTTGTGCGGTTTCCACAAACTAATCCTCCATCTCTGCTGTCTAAATCAACTTAACTTTAAGATGCGCCATGACTGCGTTCGCTATAGTTCCGTCTACTCCAGCCGCGGTCGGTGGATCTTAATTGGGAAGGACGGGCTCGTATTACGCTCAGAACCGGAGTGAATGGAATGTGTGCAAATCAAAAAAACAATTGGTTTTGTTCGTTGCGCACCATTCCATTCACTCCGGTTCCGAGCGTAATACGAGCCCGTCCTCCCCAATTAAGATCCACCGACCGCGGCTGGTCTACTCTCAGCTTGCTTTCTGATTATATACAAATTTCATGTCACGTGATAATCTCCAGATCATGCGCAGGATTGTCCTCAGGGTTACCCCCACACATCAGAATTTCTGATGGTAAATATTCAACACGTTGAATATTTACGATTTGCGATCGGGGTGGCTCTGACGTTCTTCCGAACAGGTGCGGTCACTCTTTAAATACCTCACAAAGGGAAAATCTGAATTCTGTAGAACCATCAAAATCAAGACCTACCTAGGATTGTTGGAAGGGGGAAAATTTGCCCAAAACCAACCAGATTATATTGGTGTGTACCCAGCATAACCCAAATCCCAGGCAGGACGATGACAATTTGCGCTGCCTTGTGCATGAGGCCCGGGAAATGTCAAAGAACCCATAATCAGGCTCGAACAAATGATGATTGTGACAGACTGTTCTGCAATGCAGTGACTTAACCCACTACGCCACAGACTCAATTTAACACCATTTCAACCAGATCCCAAGAGGGACTCAAGTGGAGAAAGCTGGTGTCACAAGAGCCATGCTCTCCCAACTGAGCTACAAAAGAACCTATAACCTTGCATAACCAGGATCTGGCAAAGTGATACTTACCATTTTGCGGACACGCTCCATCACCCCGTCAATGATCTCCTTCCCCACCGTGTAGTGCCCACGGGCATAGTTATTGGCTGCATCTTCCTTGCCAGAGATTAGCTGCTCAGGATGGTACAGCTGTCGGTACATGCCTGTTCTGACCTCATCTGGAAAGAAAACAAGCACTCATAAACAAAATACCAATTACTAATGTTTCTAAATTATCACATAGTAGGCTCAATGGTTGAATTGCTATAGTAGATTTTATATAGCCTGTGAAGTTGTGCCCTCATTGACCACCAGTTTAACGTCAATGCACTTTTTACATTGTCATTCAGCACATGCCCTTATCCAGAGCAACTCACAGTACTGAATATACAGGAACATCCCCCCTGGAGCAACATTGGGGTAGTGCCTTGCTCCAGAACACAATTTGGCAGTCTGGAATTGAAACCGGCAAACATTGAGCCATCGGATGCCCCATTAAGAAACAGAAATGCAGCAGTTAATTCTTTGATTTACAGTGCCTCTGGAAAGTATTCAGTGCTTCACCTTTTTCACATTTTGTTATGTTACACCCTTATTTCAAAATGGTTGAAATTCATTATTTCCCTCAATTCTACAAATACCCCATAACGACAATGTGAAAGTAGTGTTGAAATCTTAAATGTATTAAAAATAAAAAGCACATGTATACAAGTATTCACAACTTCAACTTTGAAGCACTGTTGGCAGCAATTACAGCCTCAAGTTTTTGAGTATGATGCTACAACTTTTGCACATCAACTTGACAGTTTCTCCCATTCTTTGCAGGACCTCTTTAGTGCCATCAGGTTGGATGGGGAGTGTCGGTGCACAGACATTTTCCATCATCTCTCCAGGGATGTTCAATCGGGTTCAAATCTGGGCTCTGGCTGGGCCACTCGAGGACATTCACAGAGTTGATCTGTAGCCACTCCTTTGTTATGTTAGCTGTGTGCTTAGGGTAGTTGTCTTGCTGGAAGATGAACCTTTCCCCCATTCTGAGGTCCAGAGCAGGTTTTCAGCAAGGATGTCGCTCTACATTGCTGCATTCATCTTTCCAGTGATCTGACTAGTCTCCCAGTTCCTGCCACTGAAAAACATGCCCACCTCATGATACTGCCACCACCATGCTTCACAGTAGGGATGGCAGCCCTTGCCGTAGGGCTGAGCGATATGCACATTGTGATACAATAAATGCACTCCAGAGTCTGTTCGGCTGGCAACACAATATAATGCTGACAACACAAACTCGGATACCGTAAAACTTCAAATAATAGCCAAGTCCCAAACATACGCATGTCTCTTTTACACGTCTGGTGTCTACAGGTATGATAAATAAAGGCCGGTCTCAAATAGAGGCCTGGTCTGTTTTGATTTTTGGGTTGTATTTAATCTTCTAAAACCCGTCAGATCGTCTGTTTAAGACAGTTCTATGGTGCAGATTGCACACACCAAATTTCTGATTAAATGTCATTAGGACTAAATGAAAAGACTGCAGAGGTGAGTACAAATTGCTTAATTTCTTTATATTTGCTATGCCTATGCCATGTCCTGCATTGTTTAATCCCATTTTTTCAAATTTGTGCATTAGACAAAATATTTTATCATGTCATAAGGATAGGGTAGGCAGGCTACTTGTTTGTACTATGCTGGCAACAGAAGTTCATGAACTTTGTTTAGTCTTCAGTTTTTCTAAATGCGTTTCTCTCAATACCACCATAATATTTTTAGGCTGCCAATAATAATCTAAGACACACGATAATATAGTAGGCCAATTCTTACATTAAATGCTTTGTTCAACACATTTGAATTATAAATAAAGCATAATATAATGTGATGACTTCCTACTGTATCAGCCTATGCAATTTGGATTGTTCTCTACATCTACACAATGAACAACACCTCAACACTAAATTACCAGTAAAGGCCTGTCTCATACAAGCCAGTGCATTTTGGCGATTTGGGAAAATAAAATCCCGGGCTATTATTTGAAGTTTTACAGTGTTTCATTTCAAAATAATAGCGCTTGTTTTAATCTATTGAAACAATCATTGTGAATTCATTAGCTAGAGAATTGTAACCAAATTGTCTAGCTAAATAATGAACACACCAAATTATGTTGTGTGTAAAGAAATAAGAGTATGTGAAAGCAACAATGACACATTTAACATGTTTTTAATTACTGATTATTAAAAACATCAACAAATGTTGTACACAAATTGATAGAATATATTGTTAGTGTCTCATGTAAAAACACAAGGACATTTGAAAATCATTCAGTAGTCTGTTTTTACCCAAAATAGACAAATTGTTGCAACACATGAACCCACTACCAATCTACGCAATTGTAATGAATGAGGAGCGCTGTTATTTTGAAGTGAAATATAAGAGTTTGCGTTGCCAGGCAAACAGGCTCTGGAGTGCATTATTGTATCGCGATATGAATATCGCCCAGCCCTACCTTGCCATTTAGACCATAGAGTTCAACCTTTGATCAGACCAGAGAATTGTTTCTCATGGTCTGAGAGTCCTTTTGTTAAACTCCAGGAGGGCTCTCATGGGCTTCTCTGGCCACTACCATACAGGCTTGATTGAAAAACTGACCACGTGGACTCCAATCAGGTTGTGGAAACAAGATGCACTGGAGCTAAATTTGAGTGTCATGGCAAAGGCTGAATACTTATGTACATGCTTTTTTCCTTTAATAAATTTGCAATTATTTCAAACACTTTAACATTGTCATTAGTATTGTTTGTAGAATTCAGGGAAATAATGAATTTCATTCAATTCAGAATAAGGGTGTAATAACAAAATGTGGAAAAAATGCAAAAAAAGCACTGAATACTTTCCGGATGCACTGTAAACACCCTCCTTACCTGATTAATGGAGCTTTGCAGCAGCACCAAGTTTAAGTAACTTTAAGTTCATGATGTAATACCATACTTATCTGGTTTGTTGCCGTGTGGGCTCTTATTCATAGTATTGTCGTCAAAGTTTGGGATAATTACAATCAACATTTCATCATCTCTTCATCTTTGTATCAATATTCTACAACACCACTTACCAATTCCAGTAGGGTAGGTCCACAAACAATGCCTTTTGTATAAGCTTTGAGCCATGCTCACTGAAGAAAGTTAGTCATCACCGCTACCACCAATGGTCTTGTCGATTGGATACCAAGCGCCACCATCCAGCATAGGTCCCTGCCCGCATGCAATCCCAATTAGAACTCCTGCCTATTCCATGACGATGGATATGTATTCACACCACACACACACACGTGTAACCACACACACCAAACATGGAAAATGGGTGCAGGGAAAGGACAATAAAACAAACTGTTACAGATTACAGTGCTTACCAACCACAGTTGGCTCCAGGTCCACAAATATGGCTCTGGGAACATGACGGCCAGAGCTTCCAGTGTTAAAAAAGGTATTGAACGGGTCTGTCCGGGAATTAGGCCCTTGGTCCTGTTCATTGAATACCCCGTCAGGACCCACACCATGTTCCAAACAGAACAGTTCCCAGCATGCATTGCCTGTCTGTACACCAGCCTGGCCCACGTGGATGGAGATACACTCTCTCTGTTTGCAAAAAAACAAAACAGCTTGAAAAATATCAACATGGCTGACAGACATTGAACATCTGACTATTAAACACAAATGTACAAGGAATTAAAGTAGGCAGACATGTAAGACTTAATGTTTTAATAACATTCCAATGCAAACTCCTATGTCATTCGGCTGGTTGTTAGACCTCAGTAAGCAGTAATAACTGAACAGAGTAACTCAATGCGGATTTAACAGAGGTAAACCACCTCCAAGGAACCCAAAACACTTTACATAGTGAGGGAAAAGCCCACCAATGAAAGCAACTGCAGTAGCTCCTTAAGTCAAAGTAACTAACTATGTCACTAAATAATTATCAGGCTCCTGAACACAGGATGAATATTCAAAGATGAATATTCAATTTATTAGGGTGCTTTCCTACATCAGGACTGGGTTGGATTGGTCTCTGGTAATCGAAGTGTTGAGGAATACATTTCAAGCAGACACTCAGGCTTGTTTCAGCATGTCCAGATTTAGAGTGTTAACTCTGCATCTACTAGACCAATTCTCAGGTAGAACGAATTATACTAATCACAAATTCGTAATCAGACATTTAAAATGAAAGTGACATCTGTAAAATGTAATACAACAAATACTGTATAATAAAACAATATGCTCCGTTAAAACAAAACGTTCATCAGAAGATAACGTATTTATATGATTGACACGAAATAGGGTTGGCATGCTTGCTACACTTTTGAATGGCTGATTCTTGAGAAAGCAAATGGCCTCAGTTGTAGTCATGCAAAGGCCTATGCTATGTAGCCTACATTCCCTTGATGTACACAATTACTATTTTTAACAATTATCAATTTAGATTACTGGCTTATTCTGGTGTTTAAAATTGTTAGTTACCATACAAAGGGTTTTAATATAAAATTGTCCCATTAAAGTTCGAAATGCTCATGAAAAGTTAGTCAAACATGTGACCTAATCAACTACGTATGGCTAACCCACCCACCTATCCTGTAGCTCAACAGGTTAAACATTCTTCGGATTCCTTCTTTGCGGACCGTTGCTACATTCCCGCACATATTCATATTATTGTTGTGAGAACCTGTTTTGATATACAGTAGTCCATCAAATTACTACATTACGGATACCGTACATGGGTAAAGGCGCCTAACTAATGTCGGCGAACACAGTTCGCGAAAAAAAGTATGTCTTTAACTCTTGAATCGTCGAGTAAATGGATATCTTTACAATTTCAGAATAGATTTACAGTTATCAATGAGTTGCAAATAGTTAAGGAAAATCTACTTCATTTTCAAAAGCTAAGTTAAATGTTATTTGCACACTTACCATTTCACCCGCGTCAGAATTCAGATGGTTGAAGATAAGTAAAAACGTTTCCGGAACCTATTTCTCAGTAAAAGGCGCAAAAACGTTTGCTTCAGCTCCGTCGACAAAGACGAGTTACGTATCTCAGCCAACACAGCAATGTCATGCAGCAGTTGCATGCAAGGGGTGTTTTTATAGTGTGGGTCTGTGCTGCACTTTGAGCACACCGCCCTCCACCATACCGACATACCGAAAAACTCTAGTAGAATTTTCATTGGTTCCCTGAGGTGACGTGTATAAGGACATTCTACTTTTTCATTGAAAAATGTATAACACTAAATTGTTGTTTCTGAATTTAGAGTCAAATGTATTTCATTAATAATGTGATAGACATGACTGAGTATCCATTTAGTAGCCCTCTGGAACTTAAACCAGGGCCTCAACTCTTAAGCAGTTTTTAAGGATTACAATAATCCATTGAGTAGGAAAGGTATCCATGCCCAGGCAATATAGCCTATACCCACCCCCAAATCATCCCAATAATGACATCAATGGGTCTCAAACCTACATCCAATTAAATGTGACAGAGGCCTAAACACCTTAATATCATCATTAGGCATCAAATTACACTTCAGTGTCTGCTCGCTGGTCAGATTTGTTCTTTCAAGTTGGAAGTTTCAGCCCTCTACGGACAGACCCAGTCCCAGCAGCTACGCCAACCCTAAATCCTCGATCCTACCTCTAGTTCCAGATTCTTCAACATCGACTCACGAATGGAGCACCACACCATAACCTGGCAGGCATACTCGAGCTTTCCAGCAGTCCCGATTTATCAATTAACATGGTCATGAGTTAATACTTATCTGTTATCTATTGCTTTGTGTGGACCATCCTAATTTAGTCATTCAAAGTTCTGTTGTTGTCAACGTTTGGGATAATCACAAACAATCAACATTTTCTAATCCACCACCCACAGACCCAGATTCCAAACCAACACAGCCAGGCTCCAACCCCTGGTGCTGAGGGAACGTGTGTTCCAGTGTCAGGAGCTTATTAAATGACTACAACAAACTCTAGCACGGTAACACTTTCTCTTTCATGTGACCAGGCAACTAATGCTGTAAACTTTAGTTCATGATATTTTAAAACCTGAAAAAAAAGATGTACAGTACAGCTCATACATTTTACATACCCTGGCAAAGTGTCAAATGTGTGCCATTCTTTAAAGAATACTTGAGTAATCAGGAAAAACATTTATTTTATTGTTAATGACATTCAAATTAAACTATAAGGCATTACAGAATAGCACAATCATTAAACAAATATAGCAATAAAAAAGGTTTGCATACACCTAATTAAGATTGTGTATTGCCCCCTTTAGCATCAATGACAGCTTGTAGTCTTTTCTGATATTGTGGACGAGGCCCTTCATTTTATCAGGTGGGAAAGCTGCCCATTCTATTTCAAATCTAAAGGTCCGGTAAATTCTTGGGTTGTCTTGCATGATCTGCATGTTTCAGATTTTGCCAAATTGGCTCAATGGCACTGAGGTCAGAAGACTGATGGCCACTCCAGAAACTTAACTTCTTTACATTTACATCACCGTACATTTGACATTTTAGTCATTTAGCAGACGCTCTTGTCCAGAGCGACCTACAGTGTGTGCATACATTTAGGAGAAACCCCAACTCAGTAGTAAGTGCATTCAATATTTAAAACAGTGAATAGGCAAAAACTGTGCTAAAATAGGATCATACAGATAAACAAAACATTAAGACAGAGGTGGAATTCAACTACCAGTAAATATTTCTGCTTTAGCCACTGAAAGGTCGACTTGGCCTTGTGTTTCAGATCCTTTTGGAAAGTCCAAGGGCATCCTATCCGCAGCTTCCGGGGATGAATGAATGCTAATTGTCCATCAATATGTTGTCATAACATGCTGCATTCACCTCGCCATCAATTTTGACAAAATTCCCTGTGCCGCTGAATCTCACACACTCCCAGAACATCAGAGGCCCACCTCCATGCTTCACAGTAGAGATGGTGTACTTTTCATCACCATCAGAAGTAGTCTACCACAGCAACATCCATACACTAGTTGGCAAGCCCTCATTACACACTCTGTGCCTAACTCACTTATCCCCAGAGCCTTTCAGAATCGCAGCCAACAAACAGGTCTCTCTTTGGTCACCCCAATAGCCCGTACCTCCTTTGGCTGCCATTCCTTCCAGTTCTCAGCTGCCAACGACTGGAATGGATTACAAAAATCTCTGAAATTTGAGACCCCCCCCCCCACACACTGCTTTTTAAGAACTAGTATCGGAGCTCCTGTCAGACCATTGTACATGTTGACTCCCCTGTCTCTTACGCCTTGTCTTAGCCTGTTGATGCTGCAAGGCCATAAATCATGCCCCATTGCATATTTGCGCATATAGTATTTTGCACAGTTATCTTTATGTACAATTTTGCACACTATAATTTGCGCATCTAGTTACCTATTCCTTTGGCTTTTCTCTTACACTTTCCATTCCGACTGATCTACCTGTCTAACTGAGACCACCTTTGAACAAACTGTATTTACTTCCGATCATATACTCTAAATATCCTGCTCTCTGTTTTTTGTGTAACTTGTCCTACACCATTGTGCTTTACCTTGGCCAGGTCGCCATTGCAAATGAGAATCTGTTCTCAATCAGCCTACCTGGTTAAATAAAACAAAATAATAATAAAAATAGGCCTCGTTGACTCCTTTCCAAACATAGCATTGAAGGTTGTGACAATAAAGTAAAAATTTGTTCTCATCACTCCAATTGACTTTCATCAATTTTAGCGTCATTGCGTGCATCCGTAATGGGTCAGTAGTCTAACCACCTCCACTCATTATGGTGAAAAGATCTCTGAAATACTTCAGTGAGCCAGCCTGCCTAATCAACCTAGACCGCGTACCTTGGAAGGATGATAACCTTATCCCGACAGTCTAGGATGCCTGGTCATTCTTTAAAAATGCCTTCCTCTCTGTCCTGAACAAACATACCCCACTCAAAAAGTTTAGAACTAAAAGTAGATATAGTCCCTGGTTCACCCATGATCTGACCGCCCTAGCACAGCACAAAAACACCCTATGATATTTAGCCTCAAAAATCCATATGACATGCAACTCTTCAGGGAAGTACGGTAAGGAACCGGTACATACAGTCAGGAATACCAACACTAGCTTCTTTAAACAGATATTCGCAGCAATTAGCACCAATTCAAAAAGTTCTGGGACATTATGAACATCTCCTCTTAGCTGCCCAATGCGCAACCGCTACACTACAAATTTAAAATTGCTAATTTAACACCTTCAGAGTCAGAATTAACAATCAACTAGAACCTGTTTGGTAACCACTATTAAAGTGTTAAATTAAATCTTTCAAGTGTTAAAATGTTAACTAATTAATAGTGTTCAATTTGACACTGAATTGTGTTATTCTCTTACACTAGGGGTGTTCATTTCCAATTTGCATATTTCCCAGCATGCCTTCTTCAGTAAATGTGACAAGCAGACTACCTCTGGCCATCTGCCCTCCCAAGCACACTATCTCTGCCCATCTGCTCTAGTGTCTTAGTATCGCCCATGGTGCCTTTGCATGCACGGACCTGCACAGTATATTATTGTCTTCCATTTGCACAATATCCTCTTGCACAGTTCTGCTCAAGTGTTAATAACTCCATTGTATTTGAAGTGTTAATAACTCCATTGTATTTGAAGTGTTAATTACTCCATTGTATTTGAAGTGTTAATTACTCCATTGTATTTGAAGTGTTAATTACTCCATTGTATTTGAAGTGTTAATTACTCCATTGTATTTGAAGTGTTAATTACTCCATTGTATTTGAAGTGTTAATTACTCCATTGTATTTGAAGTGTTAATTACTCCATTGTATTTGAA
>JACXGM010033358.1:0-12307 GCA_016801145.1 Umbra pygmaea
TATTTGCAAACTGCAATAGATTAAGTAATTAAAAACAAAGTAGTTGATATGCTGTGTTGTTTCTGTTGTTAAGTAGCAGTAATATGCAGTTATTAGCCGTGTCCACTGTATTTTTTGTTGGTTTTCATGAGACCCCCCTTGAAATAACCAGGACCCCCTATTGCCCCCCCAATCAAAATTGTCTGGAGCCGCCACTGCCAGCATCCCATGGTCAGTATCGACAAACTGTTCATCTATATAAGCCTGTCGCTCAGTTCCATCAATAACCCCATTGTCTGTAAATGAGATCAGAGAAGCCCAAGTGAATGACCAGGAAATTAGCCCTGTATACAAATGTACTCTGTCTGAAATGACCATAAGTGAAACAGCTCAAAACATACAGCCTACAAACAAAATGCCTGTTTCGAGAATGGGGAAAGCTTACCATTAATAAGGATGGTATCCTCTGCTAAACCAGTTTCACTCGCACACAGTTGGTCCTGCCCGAGAAATATAAAGGAACAGTCTTGCAAGAGCTTCATGATGAAATGGGACATCAAGGTACAGATCACACTCTCACTTATCCGTGAACATTTCTTTTGGCCATATATACAGACAGACATTGAGCACTATGTCACAAAAACATGCAGATGTCTAAAGCAGAAAAAGCCCTGTTATTTTCTCATTGATAAACATTGTCACTACCCAGCCCTTTGAAATTATTTTTATTGACTTTCTCCTTTTAGACCACTGCAAATTAGGTTTTGAGTATATTCTTGTGGTAGTAGACAATTTTACCCAATTTGCCAAAGTATATGCTACTTCTTCCATATCACGTACACTGGCTACAGATCATATCTTCAATGTTTTTGCCTTAAAAGTTGGCTTCCCTTCTTGCATCCATCATAAACAAAGTGGAGAGTTTGAGAATCAGTTGTTTGAACAGCTCCAAAAATACTGTGGCATCACAGGCTCCAGGACTACCCCATATCATCCACAAGGCATTGGCCAAGCGTTTTAACAGGACACTTTTACAAATGTTGAGAACGCTCACAGAAAGTCAGAAAATTTACTGGAAAGACTCCTTTAATAAGTTACTTTTTGCTTATTACTGTACCCGCTCAGAAGTTACACGTTTTCTTTCTTTTTACCTGCTATATGGAAGGTATCCAAGGCTGCCTGTTGACATGTTATTTGGACTGAATTCAGAAACGCCAACCAGACGCTGTAACCAGAAAGAGTATGTAGGGAAGTGGAAACATGGAAAGGAAGAGGCCTATAAAATGTGCCCAAAAATCTGCTGACAGGAGCAAAAACAACTTTGACCACAAGGTGAGGAGTACCACACTGCAGCCAGGTCACCATGTTCTTGTAAAAACCTAACACCACGAGGAGGCCCTGGCAAACTTAGCAATTTCTGGGAAGATTGCATCCATATAGTTGTGACAGATGGGTGGTGTGCTTCCAATTTATGAAGTAAAATCAGAAAAGGGTAAGGGACGATCCAGAGTTCTCCATCACAACTTATTAATGCCTTGTGACCACCTACCTCTTGAAAATGCTCTACATCCAAATCTCAGACAGAATTGAGAGTTGAAAATGTCTCAAATTAACTGTGTGGAGTCTGATAAGGAGAGTGAAGATGCCTTTGACTCCCATTATGTATCACCACAAGAACGTCTACCAAACCATGTTGATGAACCAGAAAGTCTGGAATCCCTACCTACCTCAGAGTCCGAGGAGAATCCAAATGAGGCCCGGGAACAGGCTTTTGCTTCCATGTCATCTGCGGACAGTGACCAAGATGGTCAAGAGCCACCTGCATGGACCAACATTGCAGAACACAAGTTTAACTTACCTGCTGACGAAGATGTTCCTGCTCCCACGTCGTCTGCTGAAAGTCACCAAGAGAGTCAAAGAGCTCAAACTTAACAGCTGCCTAAAAGGGAAAGATACCCACCAAGATTACTTATCTATGACGAACTTGGTACACTGACATATAATTTCAGGCAACTAAATGGGATCCTGCAGACACCGCAACAGAACCTACCTTATGTGCCTGCACAATGTCTGTCGACATGGTTGCCCCCTGTTCAGCAATGCTGTTACTTCATTGTATTATAGACTAGTACAGTCTGGCACCTTGGAAATGTATGGACTGTTTTGTTTTAGGAAAATTGCCTTGAACATTCTGTGAACTTTTAATTTTAGGAGAAAACTATAGACTGTTTGCCTTACAATCTTGAGACTGTTGATTCGTGCTTCTTTACAGTTTTGCACTTTGAAATACATATGGACGGTTCTTCCTGATAAACTGTGGATTTGCTTCAGAAAGCGAGCTATTAAGTTCAGTATGATCCATGAACTGTTAAATTACTAAACAGTTAAACTCTTGCACTACAGTTATTTTGTGTGTATGAAACCCAATTCGAATTGAAAGACTTGTGTTGACAGAGAAGGTGGGTAATGTGGAGATTACATTAATTCTTGTAGGGGAGTATGTGACAGATTGAAATATGTGTTTGAAAATTCATAAATCTGTGAAACATTGAAAGCAATATATTCATGCTATTTTGAATGTGTGTGACCTTTAAAAAAATGTTAATATGTAATTTGTTAGTCATTCTGGTTTATCAGTGGTCAATTTATATGGCACAATAAGGTGTGTGATTGATTACTTGTGCCTTGCCACTAGGGGGAGCCTTGTGACCTTTAGTCATCAGTTTCTTCAAGAATAAGCTTTTGTCTTACTACAATTTGGTTGGAGAGGAAACAAAGCAAATTAATTCCCCTATTGTTGATGTTAGCTGTGGCCAACATTGTTTGTGGAAGATTGTTAAACACAGTAATAGGCTTGTAGTGGCCTTGGGTGTGTGTGTACCGTTATCTTGTACTGACTGATAACAAACTCCAATATTCTGTTTCTCCAATATTAATGTATAAATATATCTTATTTCCCAAAGGATCCTCAGGAATTCACAACAGCTAGTCTTCCTGAATCAACAAAATGTCCTTGTTCTCCTGTAGGATTAAACTTAGCCTGCCTCACAGTTTAACAAGTTAATAGAATCTTCTATTAGAATCCTTCTATTTATCCAACTGGTTTCAAGGACTTAAGTATCCTGTAAAAGTTTTACATCAGTTTCTACTCAAACCTCTGAAATGAGTAAATGGTGAAGAAAAAATAAAATCCCTTAAAGCGTAACACTCGCCAAAATGCAAACTAAGGTATTTTTGTTAATACACCAGAGTCAAACTTTTGTTTAAAAGCATAATTAGAATGGAAACACCACTTTTAAGATTTTCCGTATTTTTGGTTTAGGTCAAATTGGCTTTTGAATGGGAGAGATGGGGCACTACTATGACAGCAACAAAATCGCTATTTAAAAAAAAAACACCTCATGAAACTTTGCTCAAAGTATCACCAGGGGCTGTACACGTGAACTCGAGCATTGAGAACATTGTTTGTGTACACAGAGTTTACTAAAAATAAAGATTTTTTATAACTCGCCTTAGCAGTTTGTGTATCTGCTGGCTGCCATTTTGCCAGTCAAAAAGTGTCGATCTTCGACACTTACTTTGACCGAAACCAAAACTAGGCAAAATCATAAAAGTGCAGTTTCCATCCTAATTATGCTTTTAAAACCTTTCTTTTACATACAGGACCAGTGTTCACAGCTCTGTCTAAAAAACATGAAAGTACCTTTCCAAGGTGTTCAAATTAAATCTAAGAACACAACCGCCCTACATTCTGGTCTCCAATTCCTTCCAACACCCACAATGCCACTACACCGTGCGATTTGTGACAGTTTCAGAACACATCCTAAAGTATCATATACTGGACAATGTATTTGCGAATAATCAATGTACCATTTTTTTTTCTAATTAAATATAAAATATAAATTGTTCAACAAACTATGTGATATGGTGATTTCATCCCCCTGATTTCATGTGAGACCTGTTAATGTGAAGGTTTCTCCCATTCTTACAGTCCTTTTCGCTCTGTATAAGGCTTTTTTCCCCTCATGTTGTACATAACGTCACAACGCTATGAATAGCTCTTCATAGGAGAATAGCTAACATTGCATTGAGCGGGTATTCCTACCTTAACGACTACATTTCGAATCCAGCGAATTGTAATAATCTAATTATTTAACTACCATTTATAAATATAAGTCAGTAATAACAGCAATGTCATATGAAATACCAATAAAGATTGTTTGTACAAGTAAAGATGTATTTTATATTTTCCTGCTATGATTTCTTTTCAGTTCGTGCAGCTATTCATTTGGAAGAAAATGTTTTCACTTGTGATTTCTATGCATTGACAAATTAGACAACCAATCTTTAACCTCATGTTTTAGGCTATTTTACACTAATTAATCCGTACTAATGATTAAATAATATCTATAATCAAATGTATTTGAAAAATACTAGGAACTAAATATAAAGTGGGCAAACTAATTAATTGAATAAAACCATCATTTTTCATTTTTTTTATAAAATCAAACACAAAGCAGAGGTCGAAGCTAAATTCTAACCAATGGTTGTAGCGCCCAGCCCAGGGAGGGCTGGCGATCAGAGACTGTATTGAACTGAGAACTGGACTCTATCTATGTAGAGTAGGATTCCATATGTGCAGTATTGAACAAGTGAGTCTGTTGAGTTCAATTGAATATTTATATATGCTCTGTCTGGGTTTCATTTGTTTCAGTGTCCGTGCCACTAGTAAAAGCACGTAGTACATTAGGAGTTCCGTTTATATATATATTCACGTATAGCGTACTCTGCTACCTGTCTTCTGTTCCTTCCTGGGATTTACTAAATAAATACAACAATATATAATCTACTGTCTCCGGTCTCTCTCCCTCATCCAACCACACACATCGTGACAAAGGTATGAAAATCTAATTTTAATGTATCAAAAAACACAGGGAAAAATGTACAGTACTGTATAGAGTTGCAAGATATTGTCGCACATAAAATTTTACATTTTAGTTGCCCCTCCATCGAAATCCAACACGACAGGTAAAACATTGTAAAGGTGATCAATGTATCTGTTGCAGGCCTCGAGTGTCAGCTTTTCAATCCAGAATGTTCGGATGGCAGTTACAAGCTGATCTTTGCTTGTCACCTGGCCTGCTCATGGACAAATGTTTTCAGCTCATTCCAAACATTTTCATTGGGGTTATATTACACCTAAAAACAACACTTGCTTTGTGGGGTGGAGGAGGGGCTGTGTTTCAATTGCGCAGGCAGGAACGAACGTCTCCATCCATCAATGGATCTGCACTGAATTGTTGAACTTAAAACTAGACAGAGTAGGGTTGTCATCCGGACTGAAAACTGAGCCAGTCAGACAACACATAGTTAAAACATTAATGGCCAATAACATTAGGCTACTATTCATAATAGTCATATTCATGATATTTAGCTGACAGACTGTACCTAAAACATGGTTTGTTTGGCTTTGGCTTAAGGAACGTTAACTGATTGGGGCTTGTCTAGTTACAGTTTTTCCAGATTGCTAAAACACTGAAAGTGAATGCCTAGACCAAAGCGTCGAAACAGTACCGTTTGGGTGCATTTCGTACACACAGGCACCAAATGAATAAACACATTGTCGGCGTGGCACCATAAACAATTCTGTAACACACAGTGCAAAACACTACACACATTGGTAAATGATGAAACGCTGTGCAATCAGCATGTCCATTCAATAGTTAAAACACACACAACATTAGCAACACCCCTGCACACACAGTAAAACACTTAAGCTGTAACTGAACAACAATCAGTCACTATACATATAATTCAGGTATGAGCACCTGTTGTGAGAGAATCGTGAATATGTTGGCTGAAGGACCAAGGGGAAGGAGAAGATGAGGAAGAGACAGGAAGAGGGAGAGGAGAATGAGGAAGAGATGGGGGAAGAGGGAGAGGAGATTGAGGAAGAAACTCTGGTAAAAACCAGACATCGGGGCTGAAACATCATTGGCCAAAGGGCCATTGAGAACGTCGCCGGGCAGTGCGGGGGTAACATCACCATGTGTGCCGCCATTAGTGGTCAGGGGGTCCTCCATCACCATGCCACCCTGGGTCCCTAAAACACTGCACACATACTGACATTTATGCATGCACTACATGCCGCGGTCACATAGGACCAACCAGGGCAGCCCATGTTTGTTGTCATCTGGGATAATGTCAGTTTCCGCTGGGCTGCTCTGGTTCCGGGACTGGTTTGCCAACCACAACCATTTCATGGTGTTGTACCTGCCCCCTTATTCCCCATTTCTCATCCTGATAGAGGAATTATTTTCGGCATGGCGGTGGAAGGTCTATGACCGCCTACCACATGCACACGTGGCGCTCCTGCGAGCAATGGAGGAGGCATGCGGAGACATCGAGGTGGGGTCTATCCACGGGTGGATACGTCATGCCCGGCAATATTTTCCCCGTTGCCTGGTGAGGGAGAACATCGCCTGTGATGCGGACAAGGTGACGTGGTCCGACCCCAATCGACAGAATGATCCCTGACTTGTAATGGGAGTTGTTGTGCTACCTGTACAATGTATCACTGATGCTTGGTTGCGGAAATAAAAACGGTTTAAAAACTACAAATGACAGAAGTGTCTTGAGTACAGTTGACCAGTGTGTTGTGTCTGTTTGACTGTTTATTGTTCATGTGCATGTGTGTTCCCTATTGATCTGAAGAGGGCTTTTTGAAGACTGCTAAATTTTGATTGCAGAATGGCATTTGTGTTTATTTCAATAGGTTAGTGATGTTCACTAATTTACAAACGATTGGCATAGACTACCATCAGTTAGATCCCACTAAAAGGGAAAAGGAGCAGCAGTTTTATTAATATTTTTGAGGTAGCTAATGTTTTCTCAATGCAAAATGTATTTCAAATAGGATAGCAGTGTAACATGATTGTATGACTTGTATTGGCCCAAATAAAAAGTCTACTTGCTGGACAAATGATGCTGCTGAATGCAATCAGTATGTGACAGAAGTTATCAACGTAGCTAATATCAGGGTGACTGAAGCACTTTCCTTCATAAAAAGTTTATTGAAACTATGACACACAGCCCTAGAAAAACATGGTAAAAACTATGGTAAATCTACATGTTGTCAAAGGAAAACAAACAATTTATTCTAGAAGTTAACACTATTAATGTAAAAAAATGATTTTTACAAGACTTATCCAAATAACAATTATGAAAGTTGTTCAAGATGACAGTGCCAACCTAGGAAATATTCTATAATTGCATACAGCTGAACTGAGATGAATTCTAATGCTACTTTTTGTAGTTATTTTTTTATGTACCTTTAATATACTTAATGTTATGTACATATAATGTACACAGGTAATAACTACAAATTTGAGCAGCCCCCTGTCTTCTGTCCCTTATTTGGTAGTGAGAAAGTTGGCAACCCTAGTCACAATGTCACATCCTGCCCAGCAGATGGCAGGTGTGGACAGGAACCAAGACGATGGACTCGTATTGTTTAGTTTCATTTGTATATTTAGTTGTTTATTGAATTATTGATGAACTGTATGTCTTTAGTTGTTCCATTTTTATATATATAGAGATATTTACAAGTATTTATATTTGTATTATTCCATGCATTGCATGAGGTCCTTAGTTGGTTGGTCAATATCTCTTTTAGTGTTGAAACACCTCTCCCCCAGCTCGGCCGTTGCTAAGATAGTTATTAGGTAAGGTTAGATTGGTCTTTCATTGGTGAGTGGATGCAGCTAAGTTAGGTTAGCTAGTTAGGTAGTTTCTTTATAAGCAGGCCGAACTAGGGAAGAGGTCTGAAGAAGCCGTGCTGAGGGAGGTGAGCATGAGGGCAGAAGGCAAGACAGTCGAAAGATAGCACCCACCTCAGATAGCTCCACGACAAAACCCACCTCAACCAGCTCCACAACAACACCAACATCAGCCAGCTCCGCTGATACCAGGGCTCCCCCAGCACTGATGTCTACAGGGCCCCCCTCTAATATAGAGCCTTTCGGGCCCACCACAGCGCTAGAGGTAGCGGAGCTGACGACATGGTCTCCTACTATGCAGCTGGCGACAGGGCCCCCTGTTACGCTGCTGACGACAGGGCCCCCTGCTACGCCGCTGACAGCAGGTCCCCCTGCTGCGCAACCTGAACCAGGGCCTCCTGCCCCTAAGACACCCCTACTGCTGTGGTCTGGTAGGCTGCCACCACCAAGCCTACCACCCTTTGTGGACTGGCTGCCTGTCCGGCATCGGCCTCCGGCAGACCTGCCGCCTGGGTGAGTTCTGGCTGGGGGTCCTGACTGCTGAGGGGTGGGTTTTGCCCCACCGCTCTCCCCTTGGTCTGGCCTTCCCTGTGTGGCAGCCTTTGCAAGGGGGGGTACTGTCACATCCTGCCCAGCAGATCGTAGGTGTGGACAGGAACTTAGACGATGAACTGATGTATTGTTTAGTTTCATTTGTATATTTAGTTGTTTATTTAATTATTGATGAACTGTATGTATTTAGTTGTTCCATTTTTATATATATATAAATATATATTTACATATAAGTATTGTTATTTATATTTGTATTATTCCGTGCATTGCATGAGGTTCTTAGTTGGTTGGTCAATATCTCTTTAAGTGTTGAAACACCTCTCCACCAGCTCGGCTGTTGATAAGATAGTTGTTAGGTTAGGTTAGATTGGTATTTGATTAGTGAGTGGATGCAGCTGCTTTGGGTTAGCTAGTTAGGTAGCTTCTTTATAAGCAGGCCGACCTGGGGAAGAGGTGTCAATCATTGATTTACTGTCGGGTGTGACGTTGATTTACAGTGACGTGTTCTGCTCGTTGGAAGAAGGCTGTTTGGAGACTTCTTAAACTATTGTTGTGATAAGTGAGTCCCTGATATATATGTTTATGCGTACGCTCTGTCCAAGCTTAGCATTCAGTGTCCGTACCACTTTCAAGAGTATGTGGCGGGTTGTGTGTCTGGCGGCTCTTTCCGTGGAGGACGTTGAAGATGTCTACCTATTCGGAACCATGAAAACAGGTCTTCTGCTGATGGGATTAGGCGTTGCCCTGGTTTATCGTGAAATTAAGCAAAGGAAAATGGATCGTTTTGGAGACCAAAATGGACCAAATTGATTTAAGAGGGACCATCTGTGCAAAGTTAATACGGCTGCTTACCCCAAGAAGTCAACAAATCCTATCTATTTTGGCTCCCCACAACCGCCTTGGACAAGGCACCATTGGAAAACAAATCCTCTTGGATGGCCATGCAGTGAAATGCTCTTGTTTTTGTTCCCTCCCCCATCACCAGACACCTGGTGATTGTGACTCTGTCTGGGACATGACCAAGGTTGCCTCCATATCAACATCCTGCGGACTTGTCACTTTGGGATTGTAGCTAGACACAGAAATCTCCAGGCCTACACACACACACATGAACTCTCACGCATATGTACTGATACACCTCCCCCCCACATCCCCCGCCTTTGCAGCTTCATAGCCAGCCGTCTGACAGACGGGTCTGTGACCAGCGCCTTGAGGCTGCCGGGGAGGATGGCTGCCTTGTCCGGTTCTGGCTATTTCATCCCCCTTTCCCGCCCCCACCACAATTGTTGCAAGTCTTGTTCAGAGTACTGACTGTGCTAAGTTGCTGAGGTGTTTTTTTCATGTTACCACACTGAACCCCCGAAGGGGCATAATATGGGGCTGCCTTTTTTTTTCTCCTCTACTTTCCTCATGTAATGCTATATTGTTTTTCTAAATCCCTGTCTTCCTGTTCTGTCTACCCCCTCTAAAGTTTGTGATGTATGAACAGGTTGATGGCTAATTTCGCTGGTAATTGTGACTAAGTGAAAAGAAAGGCTACTACTATGTATGCTAGCTAGGATTATCCGTTATGCCATACATTCACGATGACCCTGCAACTAAGTGTATGTGGTACCGAACTGGTTTTATTAAACGAGCAACAGCCACCATTCTACATGCCTGAGCCTCCCTCTCTCCACACCCCCATGAAACGTGACACACAGCAACAAAGGAATCCTGTATGATTTCGTACTGTTTTGTAAAACAGTTTGTAACCACATATGGCATGTTAAAAATAACACCTCCAACTGTATCTATCTAGGCTATTCAAGGCATTTCGAACAATTGATAATTGGAAGAAAAACTAGGCACATACAGTAGGCATGACTATTGTAGCAAAACTGTATCTCAACATTGTAAGGGTCGGAACAACAAAAGAATGCTGCTTGATCTCTTTCCCCCCTTTTGCAAAACAGCTGATAACCACACTATTTAGCCAATATATTTTCTGACTAAATATTCAAGGCTTTCTTATTAATCATTTTAGGAAACACAATCTATAGCTAGCTCTCATAACATCAACATAAAGTTAACATTCTGCAACAAATTAAAAAAACATTGCTACTAGGTTTGAATGAGTATTTGGCTGAAACAAGTATCTGCTATAGAAAATGTACTTTTTACAAGCACAAGCATCATCCAAGTGAAATGTGTCAATATCCATACTGCTAGCTGTGTCTATGTCCACATTGTACTGTAAGGCCAGACAGAGCTTTGTCTCCTCGCCTACAGACTGCTGCCCACACAGACACAATCTTTCCATATCACAGGTAGTTTATCAGCTCGCAAATCTTAATCTCTCAGAAAGTCAGCTGATGAGAACTTGGTTTAAACAGGACGCAGTGCTTTCGCAAGTTACAGCTCATGACTCTCACCTGCTTCTACCAATTAATTAAATTTTCATCTTGCTTGTCTCTCGATAAATCATCTGACTTCAAGAATGCTTTATCTGTGCATAAATCACCCAGTTCATTTAAACCTGCATTATGTAATGTTTTCAAAAACTACACAAAAATACAAAAACTTTGTTTTAGGACTAGTAATCGTTAGAAACTACAATAAAAACATCAACTTAAATAATAAAAAACAGATTTTTGTATGATCTATCAATATTTATCAGCACTTAAACTAGTTTAATTAGAGTATGAAAGGTGGGAAACAGCAAATAAGTTATAGGTCTGATAGGAAAATGTATAAAACTCAAGAAAACCCGGAGAATACCATACACGAGGATGTGATGAAGAAACGAGAGTGGAACCTAACGCTAGCATAGCTAATCAGAGTGCACTTCTGGAGGGTCTGGCACTACTCTCAAAAGAGCTAAAAGACTTTAAACAAGACATGAAAAGGGATCTGAGTGAACTTAAAAACGAGGTGAAAGAAACTGTCAAAGAAGACCTAACTGAGTTTGAAGAAGAGGTTTTTCAAGAGCTGCAGAGTCAAAATGCTAACATCACAAAGGCGCTGGCCCGAATAACTGACCTGCAATCAGCCTGCCTTGAGATGAAAGATAAGCTGCTGGCAATAGTGAAACAGAACATAGAAATGCACGTCGAGATTGTAGACTTGGAGAGCTGCTCCAGAAGAAATAGTATCTGTAGTAGCAGAAGATAAAGAAGGATGGTCAGTCTGATTTTGTGAGTTTTTTAAAAGCAATCTCACACTACCAGACAGAGTTGAACTCCAAATCCAGTGGGGTCACAGAGCACTGATCCCCAAACAGGCAGCGACTAAGCAATTGACACCATGGAAAGACATAAGTCATACGGGCCAGTAAAAGCAGCACTGAAAGAGAAGGGGATCCGCTACCAGACGCCCTACACTAAGATACGAGTGCACTGGGACTCCGGACTGTGGATCTACCAGAGTGCAGACAAGGCAGCTTTTGATCTGAATAAACGTGGTATCAAGATGACATTGAGAACGAGAGAGAGTACCATGGCGGCGGCAGCAGAGGAGTGACTAAATGAGGAGATGCCATGGAAATGTGTCAACACATCTGATGGCACAACCCAGCATGTAAGAAAGAAGCCTAGGAGTTCAGAAGGAATCTGCAGTGTAAGCATTTGTAGATTTAAGAGAAAAGTGTGGTCCAGATGGATGATGATCATGCAAGAATCAATCCAAGATTTGTATAGGACTGAACTTGGGTGCAACACTTTTTGGAAGAGGCACCTGGTATCATTTTAGTTATTAAAATCACTGAAGCATAGGAATACTTTACAATCCTCATGCTATTAGTTATAGAATACAAAATTAAGGATGAGCCTCATAGTAATTTACCGTATATACCCGAATATAAGACGACCCCCCCATTTTCCAGATTTATTTTTGGGGACAAAAAAGATTTTTGGGGACAAAAAAGATTTTTGGGGAAAAAATCTGTTTTTCAACAAAAAAAAATAATTTTATTTGAAAATTCTAGTGATAATTAATTGAAAAAAACAACAACATTTTAA
>JACXGM010033359.1:0-12307 GCA_016801145.1 Umbra pygmaea
GACATTCTAGGGTTATAGGTTATTGTCATTCGGCAAATAATGCACCCCATATTCATACTGAAGATAAGTTTATTCCACTCGATAAAGGTTATTTAACACAAGGCTCAACACCTATGAGACTTACAATACACTAATTGACCCGACACGACTGAAACCATAAGAATTTAATACTACACATTATTAAACCACATCCAGGTTTACCACGCACACTCAAAGGCACAGCCCACTAAGACCCCTGAATCTGAATCACAGACCTTATATATACGATCTGCACATGCAAGTAGTGATCTAAAACAAGCAGTAATAATTAACAAGTATTAACAGGCCTGGCGCCAGGATGAAGTGTGTCTGTTTATCTCCCCCTGCATGAATACAAATTCAGTACATGCACTAAGCCCCATTAAGAACCTTTAAGGCTAGGGATTGGCCTTTTTATGGAATGAATATAAGTACAGAGTATTTCATTTTGGGTACTTGCTGATACGAGTACTGATAGGAGTACTTTTAAGAACTATGCCAAATGTCACATTCATCAAGCTAAAATCTGCTAATTCTTAGATGTTGATCAGGCAATTCAAATATAGAAAAGTAAGTATTCCTACATATCCAGAAGAACATCATTTACATTGCAGGTCAAGAATGTGTAATATTTATTAGATGTCAATGGTTTACGTCTCCTTCCCTAATTAAGTGAGAGAGACACGTTTGTAAACGCGAACGCAATAGACGTTTGTTTTCGAATTTGCCCTAACTAAGCTTTGCAGAGGTTTTGTGTAAGATGATAATGTCTGTTTGAAGTGACTTTCTCCAAAACAGGGATAATTACCTATAGGTAATTATCCCTATTTTGGGGGAAGTGACTTCTCCAAAACATATTATTCTGTTAAGGTATTTTATTGTTTTATTATAATCGATTCACAATAGCTGTACTATCAATGTAATCTATTGAACAAAATATAAATAGGCTACATCGTATTTCTTTGAAGTTATATTTCTTAACGTTAGTGTGTCAGAACTCAGAAATACCACTATTTTGTTCACCCAGAAATTTGCAACCTACTGACATTTGTCTTTCCTCGCTGAAGGTGGCTTTCAGAGGCTAGATCCGGGGCGTTGCTCATGACGTTTTCTACAGTTACAGTATGCACCGAATTGCATCCTTCATTCTTTCCTGTACTTAAATGTACTGGTATCGGTTTCGGCCCATCCCTAGTTAAGGCCCTGCTAGTAAAAATATATAAACATCCATCAAACTCACCAAAGCTGCTCATTGTTTGAAAACGAAGTCCTTTCTCTTTTAAAAAGACTTCTATGACGTGGTTGTAAAGCACATCTTTGTGTTAAGTTCCAATAAAATATCTTGCCCAGTGCTGAGAGTCGATCCTGCCCAGTCCTACATTCACCACCAAAGCTACTTCTTCACCTCCATCTGCCATCTAAAAAGTGAAAGTTTAAAGAAATCGGAGAAGGGAGAGCTAAGCTGGGAGAGCTAAGCTAGTTGTTGTTAGGGTGACAAACTTTTTTTTTAACTCTTTTTTGCAGAACTGCTCCTCCTTTCAGCAACAGAAATGATGCTGACGTAAGGCTAGGCCAGCAGAAATGCTTTACTTGGTCAAAGAACACACCCAACATGGTAAAGTCGAAATCTGATTGGTTAAAAATATGACCATCAACAACATGGTCCTGATGGGCTTCAACAGCAGACGATATTCACTCGGAATTCTGAAGGCTCTAGTCTACCCAGAGACAACACAGATGAAAAAATCTTATTGGATAAAAGCTTTCATTTATATGAGCTGCGCTAAAAGCAAGGCAACTGAAAAGAACGTACTGTAGCAATGAAATCACCATATAGACTAATTTAAATTAACTTTGTAAAATATAAATTATTAAAAAATATATTAAAGAATTACAAAAATACATTTCTGATTCTGATTATCTTTGGGCCTGCAGAGAAGGCCTTGCAGGCCCTGACGGCCCACCACTGATCCACTGCAAGATGCTATCCTATCAATATGGGCCAACATTTCTAAAGAATGCTTTCAGCACCTTGTTGAATCAATGCCACTTGGAATTAAGGCCGTTCTGAAGGTGAAAGGGGGTCAAAAACAGTGTTAGTATGGTGTTCCTAATAATCCTTTAGGTGAGTGTATATAAATATATTTGTATTCCACGTCCCATGCCACTGTGAGAGCATGGAAATATATATGGTATCGTTGTGCATTTGCATTTACTTATTCACCTGCAACTGTACTTGCTGGTATGTCTCCTGGAACGTATTAAGTAAACTATAAACAATCATCAACCAATGCTGCCTGCTCTGGTCTCCTTCTCTCTACACACATACCGAATTGTGACAACATCCAGAATTCAATGCGAACTTTGCGAGAGGCATCCAGCTGCAGCCCCACAGACCCACGTCTGGCTAGACACCACTGGCTGGACACCACTGGATGGACACCACTGGATGGACAGCATACTGCATTTCAGTTTCCTCCATTTCCGTTTTCACCGAGGACACCAGATGTCATTTCCGTATTGTTATTCACTTTTCAGACGCAAAATTGAAAAAGCCATGTAGATGTCAGCGGTAAGAAAAAATATTAAACTGGCAATGATTTATAGGTCATGTCAGAATTCAAATGCAAACACATTTTCAATTTGTCCTAATAGCTAGCTAGTTTAAAAAACTGTGTTGTTATCAAGGTACTGTTTCATGTGTTTTTTAAACGTATTAGTGTCTACGGACAACTTCGGTGCTCACAGTCTTTAGACCTCGATTCTAGAGCTAGGTTGATACAATAGATTCTCCAATTAAAATCAATATTTGTTTGACTGATCTGATCTAATATATCTTTTTTAACAGGCTAGGCAGAAAATACTCCAAAATGCTAGGTTGTCTATGCACACGAGAGTTAACTACACAAAAAATATATAAACATGCTCATTCTAATCATTCTACATCTGTTATTGCTTTAGGTGTGGTGAATGTCAACAAGATGTCCCGGGCTAAAAGGCACATGTGTCCCTTTCGAAATTGTACCCTGCAGAGGATGCAATTGTCTATTTAAAGATTGTGTGGGGTACTGTGTGGGAACGTGAAGCGTGGGGTCCTACAAGCATTTTTTCCAGACCCTGAATATCCTGGGCACTGCCCAGACTTCCAGTTTTAGGAGGCAGGAGGAAGTGTGGAAGGTGTCCATTTTGTGTAGTATCTTATTTAAGAATCTGTGGGGTTTATAAATATAAATACAATATTCATATTGCAAAACCATGAAGTGTTTATTTGTTGTGGATTGTTTGGTGAATTGTCTGATCATGTGAAACTCTGTATACCTTATAAATAGAAGCGGGTATTGTAACATGTTACATTTACCAAACAAATTGGAATTTAGTATCCAAATGGTCAAGGCAAAAACTGTGGTCCAGCCAGTGGTGAAAACAGAAACGAATTATGCTGTCCAGCCAGTGGTGATTACAGAAAATTATGCTGTCTAGCCAGTGGTGTCAACAGAAAAGTATACTGTCCAGCCAGGGGTGAATACAGAAAATAATTATGCTGTCCAGCCAGAGGTGATTACAGAAAAGTATGCTGTCTAGCCAGTGGTGTCAACAGAAAAGTATACTGTCCAGCCAGGGGTGAATACAGAAAATAATTATGCTGTCCAGCCAGTGGTGAAAACAGAAAAGTATACTGTCCAGCCAGTGATGAAAACAGAAAAGAATTATGCTGTCCAGCCAGAGGTGATTACAGAAAAGTATGCTGTCTAGCCAGTGGTGTCAACAGAAAAGTATACTGTCCAGCCAGGGGTGAATACAGAAAATAAGTATGCTGTCCAGCCAGTGGTGAAAACAGAAAAGTATACTGTCCAGCCAGTGATGAAAACAGAAAAGTATACTGCCCAGCCAGTGGTGAAAGCAGAAAAGTATGTATGCACCTGTCTGATTTTGTATTGATGCATTTTGCACATTTTCTGTTAATTCAATTAACCTCACTTCACAACTGAAATATTACTGTGCCCTTCAGTTATTTGATAGATTCAAATGAAATTGCTGATCCAAACACCTAATAATTTATTAATGAAAATTATGGAAATTGTCAGGGGTGCCTAAACTTTTGCATGTGACTCTAGCTAGGGGGTGGGCTAGAGTATATGTGCACTATGAATCCTGGTCCTTGTAGTATTTCAGTAACATACCAATACAGGGAAGGCTACAGTATTTCTACTGCAAAATTCAAATTTGCTCATTTCCAGTTGTGTTGACACAAAATACTTAAATGTATGTTTTCAACCCCTGGATCGAATGGGCTAGCTCTGAACTTTTAGTAGACCTAAAACACAGTTGTTTTTTTGTTTTGTTATCAACAGTTATAAGATGTACCCTGGAGATCCAGAGCTCTCGCGAGAGCACAATTTGAATTTGCTCAGCAAGTTACTCTGGCACCGAGTAATTCTGCTCATAAACTAGGCAAGAGTTTTATCTACCAGTTAGCTCCGCCATAGGGGCTTAGTGAAAAACCACTGGTGATAGGTCGTAGTGTTATCAAATCGCGTACAGTGAGATTTTCAAATGCATGCTTGGTGCCGCCCCTCGAGTTGGGTCATTTTCATTACTCCGGATTTTTCCAGGCTATATAAAATGCAGGTTGTGTGATAAATTTGACCTTTTTTCATACTTACAATATATGAAAAATTGTAAAATACTTGGAAATTGTATTTTTTATATATTTATTATAATATCAAATCATCAATGTACTTTAAATAAATTTGGAATGTGTTGTTGCATTATAAGAATACTAAGATATTAATTAAGTGGGTACAATTTAACACTTCAGTATATGTATTATTCTTCAAATAGTATTTACAAACTTTTTACATACTATTTACTGTAACTATGTATGACTTATTTTGGGGTCAAAATAATACAGGTCCTTCTCAAGAAATTAGCATATTGTGATAAAGTTCATTATTTTCCATAATGTAATGATAAAAATTAAACTTTCATATATTTTAGATTCATTGCAGTGGCGTAGGCAAGGGTGTGCCAGGGTGTGCTTGTGCCACCCAAAGAGGCAGCTGGCACACCCAGAAATCAGATGCATAATGCACTTTTTGTTATAGCCCTGGCAAAGTTTTTTTTTATTTAGTCTATTATT
This sequence comes from Umbra pygmaea, assembly GCA_016801145.1. NCBI lineage: Eukaryota > Metazoa > Chordata > Actinopteri > Esociformes > Umbridae > Umbra > Umbra pygmaea. The sequence goes on from JACXGM010033359.1 coordinate 5,159, forward strand.
TTCTAATTATAATATCTGTTCATTTAAAAAAATATATATTTTACATCTAGATCCATGCCTACACATTTAAGTGTATGCGCAAAAATAGCCGCCAACGTGACCCCAGCGAATATCACGGGAGACGAGCAGTGTAGTAGACTGAAACGGGCGTAATAGGCCAACACATTCAGCAGCTAATCTTGATCGTGCAGTGCCGATACATAGAAGTTGTGCGCTTACAGGTACAGACTTTATGCATAGTGTTGCGTTTGTTTGTGAAAGGTATTTTAATTTATGGTCTGTTTAATACGGATCAACATCAATGTATCCCCCTTCTCTGTAGAGACCATATATCGAGAACATACATTTACTATTCCTATTTCCTACAGAACTTGTTAAACAACCAAGTATTGTAACGATTATTTACACACTCTGTACATTTTTTATTTGCTCCCATGACTGGTTAACACTGTCAGGGTTGCAAATGAAAGAATACAATAAATACAATTGTTATACACCATCAGCATGAAGCAGGCCCGGCGGCACGAGGGGGCAAAAGGGGGCAATGCCCCCTCAGTTAGAATATTGTGCCCCCTCAGTTTTGATTCCAGTGTGTGTTCTACAAATCCCTCCACAGTCAGGCCTAGATGCGATTTGTTGCGTTGATTATTATGCTATGCCGCTGCACAGGAATCAAAACCAGCGGGTTAACATAAAAAAGTCACACATTGGTAAAAATCAAATGTTGATTGGCCTTCACCCAGTAGAAAGGCGGGCACAATTTGAAATTGATGATTACGTTCAAATATAGCCTAGTAGTAGATTGTTTCCACCGGAAAGAAGTTTCACAGCTCAATTATGGTTGTTAGAAAGTGGTTTTGCACATCCTCAACTCAAAGTGGCGCGGAAATGGAGATGCCAGCCACAGAGGCTGCCTTGACAACATTGCTGGTAACACCGAGACATTCGAACGCCGATGCCACTCGGCCTAGCTGCAGCAGAGTAAAACTGTCTTGCCGCCTATACAGTCTTGCAGGTGCGTGTGCTTGACAAACTTTTCTGAATCCGGTAAGAAATATCAGCATATTCAGTTTTGAATTATTGTGTAATTTGCAAGCTTTTGGAAATGGTGGAAAATGGCTTGGCAATAAGTTATTTTCTTCATTGCTTTTGATTGTCTATTGCGGGATTGAGGTGATGTGGTGTGATGACATTTGACATTTTTCATTTATAATATCTAATTTATTGTTGATGTTGTAATTGTAGAATAACTGCTTTTTGCAATACATTGATGAAGGTGGGTAGATTTTGAGCAATATTAGGAACTGTAGTGATGTGAGCTATATGGAAATTCAGAACTTTTCTTTGCAGAAGATATAAAGCAGTCTAACATGTTTTATTATGGCAAGACAGCCGTGTGTCTGGCTGCAATTGAATGCATTGTGCATTTACAACCTACAAATGATTACTGTCCACTCCACTACATACTTATGGAGGACCAAGTCTGCCAAAATAAGAAATAAATAAATAAATACATGAATATATGCGTCAAAAAATATTTATACATAATAATGTACATAAAAATATACAAATATAAAATTGTACATTTATTAATCAATATAATTTCCCTATTTATTTATTTATTTATCTGATCATTTATTTCTGTATTTATTTGTTTTTAGATTCATTTATTTCCATATTCTTTTATTTCTGTATTTATTTATTTCCATATATATTTATTTCTGTATTTCTACACCCTTAAGCTAATGAGAGGGCGGGACTTAATCGTTCAGCCATAGCAAGCAAGCCAAGAGCGGGAGATAGAAACCATATATACGGTCTGTGATAGAAACAGATTGGAAAGGTAAAAAACGCAGCTGGGGAGGAACCAAGGGTACAACACAGGGTTGGTTTGTAGGATAAATGATTCTTTCACCAACCCCAAAAAGAGATGCAATGTCACAAACAGAAAATAAAACTAACTGTGCCGATTAGTTGCGTTTTTTTGTGGCTTCGGTGTCACCTGTTGTGCTCCGTTAACTACCATAGCTGCTCTCTCGCTCCGGCGAACTTAGTTTCTGTGTGTGTGTGTGTGTGGGTGACTTGGTGTGTTTGTGTGTGTGTTGTTTTCACGACAAAGGAACATTGCACTTGCGGTTCTATTCTTTGATGAAATGGATAGGCTACAACGAGAAGGGCGTCCGACTGCTCCGGAATTAATGGAATCGTATATCAATGATCACACTTCATCCAAATTCCTACACTGCAGGGTCAACTTCTGTGTCGTTAGATGCTGCTTACTGCAAGAAACTTTCAGCCAGACCCTCCACGCGAAAAAGTTAATAATCAAATAATAATCAAAGCTAGCATTTTCACCCAGGGTAGCCAAGACTCAAATCTCTGTCAAGAGACTGTATGAAGCCTACTAACGTAGTAATCTAGGCATGTAAAATCGATCTTCACACTCTGATACCGATCAACCAATGGGGAAAAAGGTGACACTGTGACATGCTTTGATTGACAGCCTCCTCATTAGCTTAAGGATATGGAAGTACATATATAAATATATACGGAAATAAATAAATACAGAAATAAAAGAATATGGAAATAAATTCATATAAAAAATGTATAAAAACTTAAATAAATAATCACGGAAATAAATAAATAGGGAAATAATATTGAAATCTATTTTTATGTATACATATATTTATAGATGGATATATTTATTTATTTATTTCTTATTTTGGCAGACTTGGTCCTTCATACATACTATCAACATTATTCATTGTGTTATTACCGATCTGCAATATGTGTGCCCCCTTAGTGCCTGAGGCACTTATAAATACACGGTTGGCATTTTTTCCAGAGCTTTCCTTCTTGCTTTATGCCTGGATTATATTTTATATGCTCTTCAAATTTATCTAAAATTATAATTTACTACAGTTGAGCGAAATATGCGGCTCTCATAGACTTGTCTGTCTCTGCGATTGGTCCTATGATGCACACACCACCCCTTTTATGTAAACGCGCTTGTCTCTAGGTTGGTAAATCCTGGGTTGATTTAATGAATTGATAACGACGGTCGTGACATCTCGTATCTAGATCGCAATTGTTAGGTTTAGTGAAGCCAGGTAATGAAAGGAAATCTAGGGCATGTTGAACATAGCTTCGTAGTATAGGCTCTGTTATGTAGAGAAAAATCGATGTGGCACACCAAGTTTTTTAGATGCACACCCAAATATTTATTTCTGGCTACGCTACTGGTTCATTGCACACCAACTGAAATATTTTAGGTCATTTATTTTTTAAATACTGATGATTTTGGCATACAGCTCATGAAAACCCCAAATTCCTATCTCAAAGAATTAACATATTCCATCTGACCAATAAAAGAAGTGTTTGTAGTACAAAAAAAAATAGAAAAAGTCAACCTTCAAATAATTATGTTCAGTTATGCACTCAATACTTGGTCGGGAATCCTTTTGCAGAAATGACTGCTACAATGCGGCGTGGCATGGAGGCAATCAGCCTGTGGCACTGCTGAGGTGTGATGGAGGCCCAGGATGCTTCGATAGCGGCCTTAAGCTCATCCAGAGTGTTGGGTCTTGCGTCTCTCAACTTCCTCTTCACAATATCCCAAAGATTCTCTATGGGGTTCAGGTCAGGAGAGTTGGCAGGCCAATTGAGCACAGTAATAACATGGTCAGTAAACCATTTACCAGTGGTTTTGGCACTGTGAGCAGGTGCCAGGTCGTGCTGAAAAATGAAATCTTCATCTCCATGAAGCTTTTCAGCAGATGGAAGCATGAAATGCTCCAAAACCTCCTGATAGCTAGCTGCATTGACCCTGCCCTTGATAAAACACAGTGGACCAACACCAGCAGCTGACATGGCATCCCAGACCATCACTGACTGTGGGTACTTGACACTGGACTTCAGGCATTTTGGCCTTTCCTTCTCCCCAGTCTTCCTCCAGACTCTGGCACCTTGATTTCCGAATGACATGCAAAATTTGTTGTTGTTTTGTTGTGCTGCTTCTCTGTAGCCCAGGTCAGGCACTTCTGCCGCTGTTTCTGGTTCAAAAGTGGCTTGACCTGGGGAATGAGGCACCTGTAGCCCATTTCCTGCACACGCCTGTGCACGGTGGCTCTGGATGTTTGTACTCCAGACTCAGTCCACTGCTTCCGCAGGTCATCCAAGGTCTGAATCGGTCCTTCTCCACAATCTTCCTCAGGGTCCGGTCACCTCTTGTCGTTGTGCAGCGTTTTTTGCCACACTTTTTCCTTCCCACAGAAGAGTTAATTAGTTGATTCAAATGATTAGGTTAATAGCTCGTTTAGAGACCCTTTTCATGATATGCTAATTCTTTGAGATAGGAATTCATGAGCTGTATGCCAAAATCATCAGTATTAAAACAATAAATGACCTAAAAATATTTCAGTTGGTGTGCAATGAATCTAAAATATATGAAAGTTTAATTTTCATCATTACATTATGGAAAATAATGAACTTTATCACAATATGCTAATTTCTTGAGAAGGACCTGTATACTAAATAAAAACTTGTTTTCACTAGGCTGGTCTGAAATAGATCCATTCTACTGCTTAGCTTTTGCTTTAAGGATTTCCCAGCAAAACATCATGTTATTCATGCCACTCTTCGCTATCATTCGTGTTTTATCTGTTGCATGAACTTGCCAGGTGATGTCTTTCTTATTTCAGTCTTTTTATCATCCAGTACAATACTAAAGTCCTTTATTCAGATAATATATTTATTTTCATAAGGGGAGAGATTTACTGTCTTTCATACTACATGATTAGGTTTACAAATGGATAATGAATGGCCAAATAAAAATATTAGACTTATTTTTATTATTGAATTATGAGAAAGCATAGTTTTGTATTGTGCCCAGTAGTCTAGCTGTTTTTTTCAACTCAACACATTAGTGTTTTAAAAAATCATTGTTTAAAGGTAGTAGTCATAGATTACTGATCCAGGTTTAAAATTATGTGTTACAAGAAATGTCTGATTAATTATGAACATCGATTTACAAAGGATAGATTAGATATAATCCTAGAAAAAGTTTAATATAAGTGGATTAAACTGGTATAACACTACAGTAGTTTAATTTATGCATACCCACCCCTCATTTAGTCTTTGTTTTTTTAGCAATTAATTACTTTTAAAATAAAAATAATAAACACAATAATAACAAAATGAATTAAAATCAACCAACTATTCATTAAATAGTCTAACAACCACAATGTATTGAAAACAGAATAGCAGAAACTCTGTTTATGCCTCTGTCGCTAGAAGAAACCTTTCCAAAGATTGAGCCATTTAAGACTGAGCAGTAAGCTGCCTATCTGCCTGTCTGTCTGCCTTAGAAAGTGGTGACAGAAGCCTCTACCAGGCACGGCAGCTCTCAAGCATGGTAGCGCTCTGCTAAACACTCTGTCACCGAGTGGAGCTTCCTTTTGGGCCTTTAAAACATCTCTGAAAACATCCAGGAAACTATGCTATCAAAAAGACTTGTCACCTTGTCAGTAATGTACTTAAAACATCGACAAGACCAAGCAATGCAAGAGTCAGATAAAGAAGAACAGTGATAATACCAATAGGTTGGCTTTTGCATTGAGTAGCTTTCCAAGGATGTCTTTAATATTGATGAAGGCTTTAACAAAATCTAAATGATGACAGTATATTACTCCACTGTGTGACAATAGCAGACCTTCATGTCTAAAACGACCTCACAAATCAATGAGCTAAAGATCCCACTGCAGGCCTTCTGAAGCAATTTGTCAAGGCTTAAAAATGAAAACACCTCCAGCCAGGGCTGTAGCCAGGGTTTAGAAATTAGTGATTTTCCGATTTTTTTTAAATGTTACAGTACAGAGGCGATTCTAGGATTTGGCTGTTCAGGTAGCTCAACAAAGCACATGTAATTAATTAATTATTTTGTGGTAAATTCACCAAAAGCAATATACCACAAGTGTGGCTGCTCTTAAACCAGTTTACTAACATTACTGACTTTGTATGCCATGAAATAGGAGTCTACAGTCAATTGGTTCTAAATGTGTCTAATAAAGTACCAACTAAATATTGTAACAAGAAACAAGCTATGCTTTCATAAAAGGCACATAATCACCATGGACCAAACCAACTATATATATTTGCATATAGTGGATGGTGCCCCGTTCATAAATATTTGGGCATCTGGATTGACGATAGGCTCTCTTTTAAAATGTATGTTGATGAGTTGTTAAAATCTATTAAGAGTTAAAGTGGGTTTCTTTTATAGAAACAAATCTTGTTTGACAATAAATAATAGAAAACAAATTGTTGAAACTACTTTTTTGCCTGTCATTGATTATGGGGTCACCATCTATATTCATGCCTTTGCCTCTGTTTTAAAACCTCTTGATGTTATATATCATAGTGCAATTTGTTTTGTTAAAGGAGACAGGTTCACACACCTTTGCATCCTTTACCAGAAAGTAAAATGGCTGTCTTTAAAATCTCATAAAGAAATGCATTTCACACATTTTTTTGTACTGCTTTAATGCACAAACTAACACCTTTTTATTAATTCACTTTTAACTGTTAGATGTACTGGCTACCAGACCCGAGGTCAGGGATGGCTATCTCTAGAGATCCCTAAGATCTCTACTGAATTGGGGAGATCTGCTTTTAGTTCTTTTGCCCCTCACATTTGGAATGAGTTACAATGTACTTTTAAGTTGGAGGAACTGGTGCCATTTGAGCATTTTAGACATTTACTGACTGACTGTGTTTGTTTCATGTGATTGTGTTGCTATTGTAACCCACTCCTGGGTAAGTACACGTTAATCTAGGTTCGGAGGAGCTGAGTTAAGAGTGCAATAACCACAGCCAACACAATTAGTAGTGAAATTGCAGATTTAGTATATCAAGTTCACAGAGTGTGCAATACAATACAATATAGTAACATATAGGGCTGGGAGGTATGGCTTAAATTTAATACCCCAATATTTTTCAAATGTTTGACGGTATCCCGGTATTTAAAGGTATTTAATTTTTTAAGTAAAGGGTTGAAAGAAATTAATTTGTTCGTTCATTATGATTTTTGTTGGAACACCAATAAACAAGACTGAGTAAGTAAAAGTAGTGCTATTGTTTAAATCTTTATTA
>JACXGM010033360.1:0-12307 GCA_016801145.1 Umbra pygmaea
GTGACTTTCTCCAAACAGGGATGATGACCTAATCATATAATATTATGTTAAGGTATTTTGTTTTATTAGTCGGTACACAATTATATCTGTACTATCAATCTATTGAACAAAATATTAACAGGCTACAGCCTACATCGTATTTCCTTTAAGTTATATTACTTAACGATATTATGTCAGAACTTCCACTATTTTGTTCACCGAGAAGTGTTGCAAACCGACATGTCTTTCCTTCCGGAAGGTTTATTATTTGTGCGACGCTACAGTATGCAGTGACTAGCCTAATAAATTACAGCCTTCGTTCGGTCCTGTACTTAAATGTGCACATTTTTCTCGAGGATTCTAATATATGCACCTATAATTTTGCAAATATTAGGCTACATGAAAATAGCAATGAAAAAAGTGATTTCGTATTTCGCCATTTGAACTGTACTGGAGAATTGCTATGAGGAAAATAGAGTTGTGATTCAGTGTTTTTCAATAATTAGAACGTGTGGCTCCATTTGTTGAATGATTATGCATTTTAGGCGGTGATATTGTGGGCAACAAATCACCTCATATTGCAGGGAAGCATTATCCCATTTAAATCGCTTTTCTTTTTTTAAATAGCAATAAATACAGTTGTACAGCTTTATAAGCTGGTCTCTGAAAGAAGAAGTTGACTGTCGTTATCATCAATATGAAATATATGCATAGTGCTGGAATACAGCTACATTTCCATTGAAATATTTACGTGAATCAGATTTACCAGTTTGTTGGTATTGTTCCAATCGACATTAAGCAATACAACTGTTTTCTATCTATAAACGACTTTGTACAGTAGGCTACTATTCCCTCTCTGGTATAGGCCCATCTTTAGCTCATATGTGCAATAAACATTACACCTCATGAGAAAAAAATCGTGGCAGAGAATCGTGATATCAATTCAAAGCAAAAAAATTGTGATTCATATTTTTCCCCGAATCATGCAGGCCTACTGGGAGATTTGTTGTTGCCATCCTGTACCTGTCCTGCAGGTGTGATGTTTGGATGAACCGATCCTGTGCAGGTGTTGATACACATGTTCTGTCACTGCGAGTGGTCCTTTCTGTCTCCCTGTAGCGACATCTAATGCATCTCACAGTGTGGACATTGCAACATTGCCCTGGGAACATCTGTAGTCCTCATGCCTCCTTGCAGCATTCCTAAAGGCACATTCATGCAGATACTCTAGGCATCTTTCTTTTGGTGTTTTTCAGTCAGTAGAAAATTCTCTTTAGTGTCCTGAGTTTTCATAACGGTGACCTTAATTGCCCACTTGCCTGTAAGCGGTTAGTTTCTTAACAACCATTTCCACAGGTGTATGCTCACTAGAACATGCATGAATGTTATTCTGTTCAAGTTATTCTGATTTTTTCAAATACAGTGTCCAGAAAAAGAGACGTTTCTGTTTTTGCTAAGTTTGTATACACCCTCACTTCTGAGGCCACTTCATTAGGTACACCTAGTCAACTGCATGTTGACGCAAATATCTAATCAGCCAATCACATGTTAGAAAGTCAACGCATTTAGGCACGTAGACATGGTCGAGATGACCTGCTGAAGTTTAGACAGAAAAAAAACGGGAATCAAGTGACTTTGAACGTGGCGTGATTGTTGGTGCCAGACTGGCTGGTTTGGGTATTTCAGAAAGTGCTGCTATACTTAGATTATCCCACTCAACCCTCTTTAGGGATTACAGAGAATGGTCCAAAAGAGAACATTTTTAGTCAGCAGCAGATCTCTGGATGAAAATGCCTTGTTGATGGCAGAGGTCAAAGGAGAATGGCCAGATTCTATCAGCTTGAGCCAAAGGCAACAGGAACTCAAATAACCACCCATTACAACCATTGAATGCAGACGAACATCGCTGAACGTACAACACATTGAACCTTGAAGCATATGGGCTACAGCAGCAGAAGACCACACCGGGTGCCAATACTGTCAGCTAAGAACAGGAAATTGAAGCTATAAATTTGCACAGGCCCACCAAAATTGGACAATAGAACATTGGAAAAAGTCACCTAGTCTGACGAGTCTCGATTTCTGGTGCAACATTCAGATGGTAGGGTCTGAATTTGGTGAACAACATGAAAGCATGGATCCATCCTGCCTTGTATCAACAGTTCACCCTGGTGGTGCTGGAGTAATGGTGTAGGGTATATTTTCTTTGCACACTTTAGACACCTTAGTACCAATTGTGCACCATTTAAATGCCACAGCCTACCTGAGTATTGTTGCTGACCATGTCCATCCCTTTAAGTCCAGTGTACCCATCGTCTAATGCAGTGGTTTCCAACCCTTTCCTGGAGGATGACGAGCCATGCCACAGTTTAGCTGCAGCCCTCAAGATTCACCAGAACCATTACTCAAGGACTTTAATAAGTAGACAAGGTGAACCAGGTATGCTTGCTCAAGGGTATTCAAACACAAGTACTGGCTGGTGGTCCTCCAGGAGGGGGTTGGGAACCACTGGTCTAATAGCTATTTCCAGCAGGATAACACGCCATGTCACAAAGCTCAAGTCATTCAAACAGGTTTCTTGAACATGACAATGAGTTCACTGTACTCGGTCACCAGATCTCAATCCCCCGTTGGGATGTGGTGGAACAGGAGATTTGAATCATGGATGTGCACCCGACAAACCTGCAGCAAGTTGTGATGCAATAACAATAATATGGAGCAAATCCTCTGAGGAATGTTTCCAGCACCTTGTTGTAACTTCACCACAAATAACAAAGGCAGTTCTGTAGGCAAAACGGGGGCCGGTGAGTCTATATTTGCCATTATGCAAAATTCTGCATAAAAACGTTTGGTTGTTAAATCAGAGTTGATCAGTGAGTAAATAAGACAATACAGATCAGAAAAACCAGCTATTAACCCTGATGTCATTAAGTTGAAACACCAGATAGGTTTGCTGTTGAATACATGTTATCCCAACACTGTCAATAGCAATAGGATCCATCCCTCTGAACTGGCTGTATAATTAGTGCCTTTATAAATGTCTCCTATCAGGGCCCCTGACTGGCACAGTGGTCTAATGTACTTCCACGGAAAAACAACAGTTTCATTGAGGCCAAAAGTTGGAATCCTGGTCACGGCATCAAAGTACCCGAACATCCGACCACTAGGGATCTCAAAGGATCCCCCAGATATCTCATTTGGTTCTAATTCTGTAAGTGCAAGTCCCCTGGTGACAGGGTTCGAAGACCAGCTTGGCTGACTGTCTGTGCCCCTTCTAGCCATTTACTCATACCCATCTTTCATTGTAGCCTCCTATTGTCCTGTCAATAAAAACAAAATATACCACCATGAAATTGAATCATGAAATTGGAAGACCTCAGTGAGTCAAATAAGATGACAATATCTATTAAATTTAGATTAATTTCAGAATGGATCTTTCAAATATGGAAACCTGAATCCAACTGAGAACTTCTGGCATGTTATGCATTGGTGCATCCGACAACACCAAGTAGCACCACAGACTGTCCAGAAGCTCACTTATGCCATTATCCAGGTCTGGGAGGAGATCCCCCAGGACACCATCCACAAGCTCATCAGGAGCATGCACCAAGACTGTCCTGAATGCATACAGGCACGTGGCGGCCATACACACTACTGAGTTACATTATGAGTTGCTGTATGAAATTCAAACAAGTTGGAACAGCCTGTGATTTCAAATGATTTCTGGTGTAAGTTTGAATCCAGACCTCAATCAGTTGGTTATTTTGGTTTCCATTGACTGTTGTCAATTAATTACACAATGTACAGTCAAGCTTCAATATCCAATAAGTATGTGTGATTTGAATATTCCCTTAAAGTTGAGAAGTATAGCTCTAGAACAGATATATATGGATTAAATAATTTTCAATATAATTTTGGAAAACAACTTTGTTCAAAAATATATTTTATTAGTGTTGCACTATATCTTACATAATGTAATATTTTGTAGCACATTCATGTCTTTTAGCAATGGGGTAGTTAAGTGACAAGGGGGAATCAGATCTCACACAGCCGTACGGCTGCTCTAATTAAAACGATCTTAGTGGATCAAGAGTACATCCACCAGTCGACTGACTGGAGTCAGCCCTAGTGGAATGGCTAGATTAGATGCAACTTTGTCATCTCACACAAAACCATGGAAACGAAATATTGTTCCGTTTAGGAGAGGGTCCACAGGAGGTTAGGGAACCCGTGTTGGAGGTCTTACCCTGCAGGGTAGGCAATCAGGCCACTGTTGGGGTCGCAGGCTAGACCACTGCTATTGGATGTGGTGATCCCAAGGACTTTCTCTAAGACCACCTGGGAAACAAACGGACAACACACACTTGATTCCAGCTGCCCAAGACAACACCAACCCGGAGACCAGGTAACGGAGTGGGGGTCACGGGCCCGCCATCGGTCCTATAATATCACCATGTGAAGATGTTCTACAGACGATTGGTAATATTTAATCTGTCTACTAAAAACACGTACTTCTTAACGGAACTCAGCATTTGCTTATCAACAAAACACTTTGTTCATAGTATGAGTAGCTATGCAGGATATACTCATGAAAATACTCCCAAAATAATGTTTAATTAACTAGGGAGAGTATAAAGTTGGGGTCTACACATTCTGCACATTATTCCTTATTTGTTAGTAAGTTGACATTAACTTGTAGCAACAGAAAACCACCAGATGATTGATGCTATCCTGACATTAAGTTACAGTAACTACAGTTGTTTGGCGAAATCAGCAGAGCTTTGAAAGAATGAACTGGAGGGTCCAGATATCAATCACTTAGTGAGTTGAAATATATACATACCCGGTTGTGAGTTGCCCGTCTTTGGCAAGTTTGTCTACTTTTCCGTCGCATATTTGCTGTTGGTGCAGAACCAGTATTCATACCGCTATGCCTTTTAGTAACTCTAGAAGTAAATGAGTTTACTCCCACTCCATAAACTCCCTCCGCCATGGTGGTCACAGAAATGAGCCAATATGTATAAAATATGTATCCAACAGAAGTAGATGCCAGCTGGCTACTTCAGTGACTTTCTGAAATTAAGATTTTAGTTTAACATCAACCGACAGTTACATGACATTACTAACCAGGATTAGATCCTGATTGGCGCATTAACAAAAACAAGTCTGGTTGCCACAATAGACTAACTACACAATTGCCTTTAATCTGACATTAGATTGCTAGACTAGAATTCATAAAAAAAACTTTCGATAATGCAACATAAATTAGATTGCGGTTCGGCTGTTCTGTTCTAGCCTCCTCTGTTTAGAAACACTTCGAAAAGTACGGCAAGTCGAGGGATGAAACCTGATACTTTTCGACTTTTTACGTCGCTTTTCTGAAACGCGGGATGTGGATTTAAACCAATGACCGTTTCTAAATTCAAACGTACACCCGCTTCTACGATTGGTCTGACGATACGCTCAACAGATGGATACTCTCCTATGATTGGGCTTCCGTGGCAATAGGAACGACAAATCCAGCCCAATAATTTCTAGGAAAGGATGATGAGGATAATAATGAGGATAATGAGGATAATAATGATAATGATAATGATAATAATAATAATAATAAAATACAGTTTAAAACATAATATACATAAATTATATAAACAAATGACACAAGAAACAGCACATGCAACATTAGTGAAAACTGATTAATATATTGTTATTTTTAAATAAAACGAACATTCCAAAATCTCCCCAAATAATACAATTTAAAGCAAGGGATGAATTACATGAGGAACACAAAACAGTAGGCCACATTCAATACATTCCCACTATCCACTTATTAAAAATAAAAATTTGATTGTGTATTAGTGCAAGATCAGAATGGAACAGATAAATCCAGTAAGTCACCAAGGCAAAACTTACTTTCCAAATAATAACATTATGACAGACATGATTAAAGAATAATAATGGTAATAAAAAGACACTAGCCCATTTGAGTTTGCCCAAAATCCCTATGTTCTGACCAACAAAGTGCCAACACAAGTATCTCGTAGATTCCTCTTTATTATATTGGAAAGTTGACAGTCCTGTTGTTCTTCTACACTTTACATGAGTAGCTTAGTTGCCCTGTAAAATCATCTTAACCCTCATAGAAGTATGCTGTGTTGTCCTCTTCATAAATGATAGCCACAGTTTCTCCTGCCTCAGACACAGCAGCACTGGCTTGTATGTAGGCCTGCGGAAACACAGGGAAATGTTATTTCAGATTTTTGTTAACTTTTAGTAGGGAAACACTCAAGACAAAGGTTTTACAAAAGATTGTTAAGAAATTGGTTTTACTTCCTTTCAGTAGGAAAAAACACAGATCAGCCATAACATTATGACAGGTGAAGTGAATAACACTGATGATCTCGTTATCGTGGCACCTGTCAGGAGTGAGATATATTAGGCAGGAAGTGAACATTTGGTCTTAAAATTTTGTGTTAGAAGCAGGAACAATGGTCAAGAGTTAGGATTTCAGCAACTTTGACGAGGCCCAAATTGTGGTGGGGTGTTCCCGGTCTATAGTGGTCAGTACCTATCAAAAGTGTTTAAAGGAATAAAAAGCAGCGAACCAGCGACAGGGTTATGGGTGGCCAAGGCTCATTGATGCACGTTGGGAGTGAAGGCTGACCCGTGTGGTCTGATCAAACAGACGAGCTACTGTAGCTCAAATTTCTGAAAAATGTCATGCTGGTTCTGATAGAAATGTGTCAAAACACAGTGCATCGCAGCTTGTTGCGTATGGGGCTTCGTAGCGGCAGACCAGTCAGGGTGCCCATTCTGACCTGTGTCCGCTACCAAAATCCCCTACAATGGTGAGCATCAGAACTGGACCACGGAGCAATAGAATCAGATGGCCTGCTCTGATGAATCACATTTTCTTAAACAGCACATGGATAGCCGGGTGTGCGTGGGGAACACATGGCACCAGGATGTAATATGGGAAGAAGGCAAAGCGGGCGGAGGCAGAGTGATGCTTTGGGCAATGTTCTGCTGGGAAACCTTGGGTGCTGCCATTCATGTGGATGTTACTTTGACACGCTCCACCTACTAAAGCATTGTTGCAGCCCATGTACATCCTTTCATGGACAAGATTTTCCCTGATAGCATTGGCCCCTTTCAGCGGCTTCCTTAGAGTGGGGAATTAAGCTATCCATAACTATTTTTAATTCCTAAGATGGGTGAAAAACTATTATCTATTCAGAACTACCACTGGTTTTACTTCCTCACAGACAGAAGACAGAACTGTTTTAGACTCAGAAGTCAAAGCTATGCACAATTGTTCCAACTAGAAATAAGAGCAGACCAAGTGAACTACCTGATTTGTTTTTAACTGAAGTATTAGCCTGAATGAAATCACTATGGTTTGTCACTCAGGACAACTCTGCTAATCTACAAAAATGTAATAACTGTTGTTGAACACAACTTCATACACAGTGCCTAGATACAGCACTTAAGTTAGTGGCAACATACCACAAACTCTGAAATGTCTTATTGCCATTACAAACTAGTTACCACTTACTAGTTACTAGTTATTGCCATTACAAACTAGTTACCACTTACCAACACAATTTGAACAGTAAATAGTTGTGTCATACGCTTCAAACTGGATAGCACGCAATTAGCACGGTACATCTTCATGTCATGTCAAACCCTTGGTATAGGGTCTCCTGTACCAGAGCTTTCAGCCAGTCAGAAGTCAGGACGCCAACCCCCTGGTTTATCTATGGAAAATTTCATTTTTTCATCTTAAGAACATCTCCCACCTAAGATCCTCTCTAACATTTCCTGATGCAGAAAAGCTCATCCATTAATTTGTTTTCTCTAGAATTGATTATGTGATGCAGTACTTGTGGGTCTCCCAGCATCCTCAGTTCATAAATAACAGCTCATATAAAACAAAGCTGCAAGGATCCTGAGAAAAGTAAAAGTCTGCCTACATCACCCCTGTCCTTACTGACCTCCATTGGCTTCCTGTTGCCCACCTATTAGATTTACTCTCCAACACACCCCCTACGGTCCAGCCACACCAAACTGCTGAAAGAACCAAAAACCCGGCTACGATCAATGGGTGACTGTGCCTTTTGGACCACATCTTTGGAACTCTGTTCCTGACAGCCCCAGGGCTGCCCACTCTGTTGAGTCTTTTAAAGCAGTCTTTTTAGAAAACTACAAAATAAAAACAAAAACTATGTTTTAGGACTAGTAAACATTAGGAACTAGCATATTGGATCCAGGGGTTCAAAACATCACCCTAAAAATAAAAAGGACAATAGTAGAATAGAAAAATTGACATTTCACAAAATCTAACCAGTAAAAAATGCATATTATGGACAAAATAATAATGAGTATTTTCAGAAATTGGTTAGTCTCTGTATTTTCCTGCGTTTAGTGAAAACAAATGTATATAAAAATATACGGAAAATTCGGGCCAACACGAGAAATGAATGGAAGTTACATAGTGCAGCTTTAAGACATCTTTTTCAGCTGTGTGGGTGTGTGTGTATTTTTATGCACTTTGATTATATTTCTGTAATGAAAAGGCCTTCACAAATGCAGTTAAGTATTATTATTATTGCTATTATTATAACATATTGTATATAACGTGCGGTGTACCCTCTCTAGCAGCTGCAGCCTCTCCTCGTTCAGCAGGTTGTTCTGTCTCAGCTGACTCACAGTGTTCTCCAGGCCCAGCAGTTTATCCAGGTGCCTCCTGTGTCTCTGCTGCAGGACCTTCACCTTCTTCTGGAGCTCCACAACAATGGCCTCCAGCTGCTCCCTGCTCAAACTGTTCTTATGGTACCTGAGAAAGGGAGGGTGGACAGAACAGCAGTTAAGGCTGTTCGTATGGTAGTTAACAGGAAGATGGTGGAGTCAAAACAAACGCTATTAGTCAAGTCAAGTCAGTTTATTTATAAAGCACATTTAAAAATAATAAAACATTTAAAAATAACCAAGCAAAGTGCTGTACAGAGATTATATAAACGATATGCTAGCAAAACATGCAAAAATGCTAATACACAGTTAACAAAAACAGAACAATTTAACACAAGTGTCTCTAGGCCAATTTAGAAAGCAAATGGAAAAATATGTTTTAAGAAGGGATTTATATATTGTAATAGTGGGGGAAGACGTGATTGTAAGGGGAAGTTTATTCCAATTAACAGAACCTTAAAATCAATTCTATATTTGACTGGTAGGCAATGGAGAGAGGTCAGTATGGGAGAGACATGGTCCATCTTTTTGTCACCAGTCTAGCAGCCGCATTCTGAACAAGCTGCAATCTTGATATAGATGACTGGCAAACTCCAGAGTACAACAAGTTACAGTAATCAAGTCTGGACGAAATGAGAGAATGTATAAAGATCTCCAAATCATTACAAGAGAGTAAGAGTTAATTTTGCAATGGTCCTCAATTGGAAAAAACTACCCCCTGACAACCGAACTCATTTGTTTGTCAAATTTGAACACAGAATCAAAAATGACACCAAAATTTCTGGCAAAGGGGCGCCCTTTTGTGGACAGGGTTCCCAGGTTATTGCTTATTTCATCAATTGATTTGGGAGAGCCAAACAATAAAACCTCAGTTTTACTCTCGTTGAGTTGGAGGAAGTTATTTGCCATCCAGCACTTAATATCAAGAAGGCAATCAAACAAGGCCTTTAGGCTTCAAACAAATGAAGGCTGTGCTGGCTAACAGAGGAGGATTGAAGAAGATGTGTGTATCTCAGCATAACTGGCTCACCAGCCACGGTCGGTGGATCTTCATTGGGGAGGACGGGCTCGTATTACGCTCGGGACCGGAGTGAATGGAATGGTGCGCAACGCACAAAACCCAGTGTGCAAAACAAAAAAAACACTGGGTTTTGTGCGTTGCGCACCATTCCATTCACTCCGGTCTCGAGCGTAATACGAGCCCGTCCTCTCCAATTAAGATCTACCGACCGCGGCTGTGACTCAAATGAACAGAGCAGCTACTTAAAAGTTTAGATCAGGCTTCAGGTCCTAGACATACCATCTTCCTGTGTGTCCTTACCGGTGTTCCTCCAGCTGACTACCTGGTTCCTCCACGCTGTCCTCCTCCGGAGTCTCCCCCTCAGTCCCCCGTCTCTCCAGGGTGAGGATAAGTGACCCGGGGGAGAGGGCTGTGTGCTTGGACACTATGGGCAGCGTGGAGACGATGGGTGATGGGCTGAGAGCTGAGGACAGCACTGTGTCTGGGGGGACGCTGACCTGAGCCCCCCCGGTGGACACAACATTGGGGATAGTTTCAAAGTAGGCAATGATCTGAGCCCTCCCCGTGTGGTCATCCGGGGAGATGGAAAGCTCTGTCTCCGTCATCACAGGCGAGACATTCTTGGAGAAAAGAGTCATCGGGGAAACCACAAAATGGCTGACGTCCTCCATCGTTCCCAGGTCATTGCCCTCGGACACGAAGGCTGCCGTGTTCCTTCTCACCTCTGGCTGTGGTTCGGACACCACCACCAAGACCTCTCCACTTTCATCCAGTCCACCGTACTCCTCTCCACCCCCCAGGTCCTCCATGGTCTGGTATAAAGTGACAGGGAAGCCCCCCCCATCCCCGTCACTGCTGTCTTCCTCCAGAGCAGAAAGAGACATGGCTGCTGGGATGTCTACTGTACACCCTGCCGCGTCCCTCTTCTTCTGCAGCTCTAGCCTCTCAGCTTCTAAGGGGTTAACAGTGACCTCGTAGAGTGTCACAGTGCTGGCAGCATCACAGTCTGTCGGGTCGCCAGATAACACAACTCCAATGTCAGAAGAAATGGTGGCCCTCCGTTTCCTGCTGACTTGAGTCCTTTTGCACTTCTGACTGTTGCGGTGATCCTCGCCTTTACGTTTCTGCCAAAACATTGCAGTCATTTAGCAGACACTCTTATCCAGAGCGACTTACAGTAAGTACAAGGACATTCTCCCTGGAGCAACTTAGGGTAAAGTTCCTTGCTTTAAAGACAACAACATTTGGCCCACTCGAGAATCAATCCGGCAACCTTGTGTCAAACTTAACGACTGGGCCAACCCGACAACCAACAAAAGGAAAAAGGAAAGAAGAAAGTTGTTAAAAGATTTAAAGTTCAAATAAAATGTAAAGCAAAAAAGGTCAAGTATACACAGATTAACTCATTCAACATAGAAACCAAATCACAGTGACCTATAGTTATGGGTATAGTGCAAATGTACACATTTGTTGGACCGTACCAGCCAATAGATTGGACATTGTCTAGGAAAATTAACAGATTAATAAGTAGGGTCTTCTAAACAAAACACTTAACTGGGTTTTACTGTTAAAGATAGGTTTAGAGTTAGGGATAGTCCACACTAACTAACCACCTTAGTAAGCTGGAAAACAGTGGGTATTGCGTTGTTCTCCAAGTAGCGGATCCCCCAACGCAAGTTAAAGCAGGAGGACTCAAAGTGCTCATTACAGATGTATTGGTGTTTCGAAGGGCTCCAGTCCTCACGACCCATGTTCTTCAACCACAGCGTCAACCGGTCTGGGTCATGCAGAGGAAACCTACAAGGGCACAACAGCATTCGTTTCCAACAACAACCTGCTTCAGGTCAGGACATGAACATGAAACCGACATTGCGAAACATTGTGTGACTAATACCGCATGGAAACAAAACAACTTGCAAACTGGAAAAACAACAAGTTGTCGATTTCTCTATTCACAAATAATGTAGCTATAATAATATCGAACCAGAATTAGTCAATAATGAGTCAAGATCATTGACTGTATATACTGGTCAAGACAACCTGTCATTTCATGTTAGTATACTCGCATACTTACAGTAAAGCTTTCACAATAAGTACAGTCATGCTTACTTATAGTAGCTTTTCCTTTCAGCGTTGCTGTTTCCAGAGTCATGATTACAGTTCGGTGCTGAACAATACTTCGGCATCTTGTCGACCACCTTGGTGATTGTCTTTGCCACTAGCTCAGCAAGGTGAGTTGTCAGTTTTGTGATCATCAACCTGTAGCTAGTGACGTGTTGCTGTACTGTGCGTCAGCTATTCGCACGGTTCTCTACGTCACAATAATGCGACTCGTTTATCACGTGGCGGATGTTATGATTCATAGGCTGTTTCTCAATACCAAGAATGCAAAGAACGGACTTGTGTTCTTGGGGAGAATGCTCTTGCTAGTTGTTCTTGGAAGAATGGACTCGCAAGGTGACGAGCACACAGAACGCTGCTGACAGTTTGAGACGATGTGCTCTTGCTGGTATTGCGCAATAATACAGACGCCGTCTGCAGTACCCAAACATAACGACA
>JACXGM010033361.1:0-12307 GCA_016801145.1 Umbra pygmaea
ATGTATCAGTCCAACAGCAAAGGCACAGAGGATAATCCAAGGCAGAATAATTATCAAACAGAGCAGGGGTCAGGCCAGAATATCAATATCAAAGGAAGGCAAAAGTACAAGGGATAATCCAAGGCAGAATCAAAAACAATCAAAGCAAAGGTCAAACCGGAATAACAACATAGTAATGGAATGCTCAGAATGGAGAAAAGCAAATACTCACAATACCTTGCAAAGAGGCAAGAGCATGTGTGTGCTTTTATATACTGCTTGAGTGGGAGCAGGTGTACTGAATTTGGGTGATTGAGTCCAGGTTATGGGAAACGTAGTTCTGAGGAGGCAAGACCAGGGAAGCTGTAGTTCACAGGGAAGATGAACTGGGGAATGGGAATTGTAGTTCTGAGCAATCTAGGAAGGGGAAGATGTAATTCTCTGGGAAGTGGAACTGAGAAACGTTACAGATACTAATAATTCGGGCTACGGATTAGATAAGGTAAATGTTCAAACTTATTTTCCATGCAAGTCAGTTAAAGGAACGTAGTTATAGGAACAGTCCACTTCTAAAAAGTTCTACTAACTACTCTCCCCCAAAACCGGTTTTGCTATTTGCATTCGCTCTGGTCAAGTGGCCATAGGAAGTGGTTAGAGCTTTAATCGGTCCTGAAAATGTTAACCCGACTGTTAAATGTTAAAAAACATGAATGTTAAAAAATTTATAAATTTTAAGGAACGTTATATTCTAGGAACTGGAAACAATCCCTGCAGTCGGAAAGTGGCTATTATGTCTTACTGTCATCACTCTTGTGAGGAAATGCATTCAAAAATAACTCTGACTCATCTTCAACTTCTTCAATATAGGATTCATCAGTTTGTTTCATAATATTCATCAAACTCTTTTCTGTCTCAGACAGTTTCATGTCTGCAGTTGTGTCAGCCATTTTGAATGCTGTTTTAGGGCACCAACTACACTTACGCCCTTCTGGCTCTGAACAAAAATGTGGGTCTTACATGTATTTTTCAGAGCCAGAAGGGCATAAGTTTACTTACACCCTTCTGGCTCCAAACATTACTCACACTTTTGTGTTAGGTCTTTATTGTTTTTTGCTTTATTGAATACAGTTTGATCTCAGATAGGTATTTTTGGCACCATTGGATAGAGCTCATCAAGAACTATAATTTGATATTATGAACTCATATTCACCCAAAATGCCACTTACGCCCCTCTGGCTACAAGCCCTCAATATGGTCTCAATCGCTAGATTTAAACCTTCTGCAGTTTATCATGATGTTAAATTTTTTAATTATGGTCTTATTGATTTTAAAATCGGCGATAAAGCAAAGGGGCATTTAGGGTGTGGTTATGGCATTTGGTTGTACGACAAGACACTCAAAGCAGTTGGCATTTCACTTTTTTCCGGTAAGTAACATTACATTTTGTTTAATATTATGTTTTAATACTGTTTTCGTTAGCATCCCAATTAATAACTGTTAGCTAGCTAGATTACTCCTCCCTCTAGTCTAAAATCGTCACACCAGCAACCAAGACGTCTGCGCCTGTAACGGCAATTTCGGGCGCATATGAAAAGGATGACACAAATCAGATCCTAACAAGCCAAAGGGTGATGTCACACATGGCTCCATCCAGTTATTATACAATCTATGGGTGTTACCAGCAAATAGTAAAAAAAATCAAAAACTTGATTGTGTGGTCGGGGTGGGGGGCCCTACAAGACATTGTGCCCAGGGGCCTCAGAATTTTTAATCCGGGCCTGGCTATCACGTCTGTTAAGCGGTTTGAGAGTTCCCTTTTTGTTAAAAACCGAGCAAAGAACAACACTTGAAGCCGTCATATCAATCCCATCAAGGCTGCCAACTATCCCGATTTTTATTGGGATATTGGGGGGACATGTACATATATTTTTCACATTGTTCTCATTATTGGGGGGGACCACATTTCCTGTCTGTAACATTGGGGGGGACATGTCCCCCTGTCCCCCCGTTCCTATGCCCTTGCTCATTAAAACAATGTGAGTTAAACAGGACCGATTGATTTTCAAGTGTCTCGGGGCGACTTCAACGTTGCATTTAGATGTAAGCAGGGTTAAAAATTAGCAGCATTTACTAGCCAAATGCTGGTAAAATATGCAGGTGGCTGGTAGAATATCTTCACTCACCAGCCAAAAGAACATTAGTAATCTTTTGAGTGGCTGGTAAAATTTGAACATTCACTAGCCATTTGGCTGGTAGATGAAAAAGTTCATTTTGTTCCCTGGATGTAAGATACAGATTCGGTACCTTAAAAAGAGTTAGCAGGAATGTACACCCTTTTCTCGCTCTTTTTGACCTTTTACTATAATTTTTTTCTCATGTTTTTTCCCCCTTCCAATTATCCCCAGAATAAAAATACTGTGAATAGGGATTCATCCATAAAGATGAAACATTATCATCCTGTAGCGCTTTGGGTTTAAGAAAAGCGCATTAGAAATAAAATGTATTATTATTATTATTATTAGATGGTACACACTAGAAATGGAAGGTCAACATAGCATGAGTTAATTAACAATTGGAGACAAACACCAAGTGGTTGCAAACACCACAGTGTGCACTGGCTTCTGAGAATTACACAGTGCATATATAACCTGGGTTAATATCTTCTATTTATTTAAATGTGCATTTAAGCCCTAATATAACTATTACACTATTAATTGACAGGTGTTTATCAAGTCGATAATAATAACAATTTTGATTTGTTACTCCAAGCAGGAAAGCCTGGGAATAGCTGATGGTTCCATGCAAACATGAGCCAAACACATAGGTGTGAGGGAATTTTGTCACAGAGTTTGGGTCTGGGCTGGAAAACTGAGTTTGGGTCTGTGCTGGAAAACTGAGTTTGGGTCTGGGCTGGAAAACTGAGTTTGGGTCTGTGCTGGAAAACTGAGTTTGGGTCTGGGCTGGAAAACTGAGTTTGGGTCTGTGCTGGAAAGTGGGTGGCTCTGTAGCCCAGGGTTTGAGAATGAGTGAGTGTTTTAGAGAGGACTTTTATCCGTTAAACCATTGGTTTAACAGCAAAGTTGTTCATGTATTATTAATGCCTTAACCATTCCCAGTGGCACAGACACACTGGGACACAACTAAGGTTTTTTGGACCATGCTTGCTTAATCCAACATCACAACCCCAACAGACATGCCTCCTATAAGAGTAATTGTGTTGTCTTCATACAGCAATATTAGAGAATCTTAGAACGAACACAAGTTGTCCATGTGAAACTGAGTGGTTGTTGGTTCAATTCCCAACTGTGCCAAATGTTGTTGTGTTCTTGGGAAAGCACTTTACTTTAAGATGCTCCAGGGGAATGTCCCGGTACTTACTATAATTTGCTCTGGATAATAGCGTCTGCTAAAAGATTAAAATGTAAATTGGCAGATCTAAGCAAGAGTTTAAAAGATCCTACTGGGCATTATTGACATGTTTTAGCATGTTTCTGTTAGGAAACCATCACTAAAGTGTGTATGTGTATGCAAATAATTATTTTGCTCTGCCCTCTAAACAAACGAAACAAAAGTATTTTGGCAAATGGTGAAAGCAAAAACCATAAATCACCTTAACCGTAACATTCAGTTTCTACTAAGAACCGAAAACTGTATTGTAAAATTATTTTTCATCAAAGTGAATTTTTTTTGAATGTTGGCACAGTTCTATCTTGCGCTGTAAACTACCTCTATTAGGTATTACACACTTGTGAGAAATTGAGCAAAATTCATATATGAAATGCCAAGTGGACAGCCCCAGTTACAAAACGTGTCCACTGGTATTTTGATATTTGCTTTGGTATTCGCTGTTTGCTGGCCGGTTATGGGTGTGTTGCTATGTTTTGCTGTTCAAAAAAAGTTTATTGTTTTGTTATCATTGCAGAAAATTTAGTATAACCGTAAGGACAAATTTTCTGGCACATGAAGGATAAGGAATAAAGCTGTGCATACCAATGTCATTTTCAGAGCAAAGAGTGATATCATAGACAGTAACAGGCACACACTAGCGAAATTTCTAAAATTTGCATATCATAGAGAGGAACTAGGGCTGAACGATTTTGTGTTTTATCATCGACATCGCGATGTGCGCATGTGCGATAGTCACATCGCCAGAACATGCGATGTGAAGGAGGGTAGCACCCAATGACAGTATAGGTAGCACCATGGGTAACACGCAGTTTACACAAGTTTGTTGTATGGTTTGTTGCTGGGGTGACATGCATGCTCCACATGCCTGCACAGTGATTGGTTCACTGTGATTGGTTCGTTGTGCCGCTGCTCACAGCCAACACACTCTGTCACTGGCAGTCTTGTACTAGCGAAAGATGAGCGACGAAGAGGATACGCATTACGCAGGAAAAAAAGGATGGTTTCGTAACGAAAAGAAAGTCAAAATCTTTGGCACTATTTCGGCTACAAAAAGTATGATGTTGAGCAAAGACAGGTACGTTGTCTGGAGTGTTATAAAGTTGTGGCCACAAAACAAAGAAAAACCACCCATTTGTCTGATCATTTAAAACGGCACAACAAAGCTCTTTACAACGAATACAAAATCAAATCTCGATTTCAATCAAAACAAAACACTATTTGCTATGCCTTTGCTAGTGACACCTTACCAGAAAGGCTGTCAACGACAGAAAGAAATAACAAATGCAATAACGTTTCATATCGTAAAGATATGTTGCCATTACACGTCGCATTTGCTTAGCCCTGATTATGATGATTACCAACACTGTTTTACTTTGGCACTTTGGCTAAGAAAAGTTGACTTAAAAACAAAAGATTGTGTACCAAAAAGTTATTTTATAAAAAATATTTATTTTCTGTTATATTTTATAAACTAATCAGGGAGTTGGTGTAAAGCTGCTGTTTTATATAAAAATGTGTACTGCTTTTCTGTTTACAGAGATCTGGTCTAATTTTGTAGTAAAAAATTAAGTAACCTTTTTGTCACTTGTAATGAAGCTTGTTGATTAGTGAAATTATTAGTATCATGGAATGGTAATTATTGACTGTAGCCTACATTGATGGCTTGCAATATCGCAAAATATATAGTTTGGAAACAAAATATCTTATTGTAATTTTTTTCCAATATCGTGCAGCCCTAACAGGAACTTTATTTTCATGCGCCTTTCACGCCAACTTCATGATGCCAGGGATCACACACAGCCTGGCTCAAACAATCACATGACCCAATTGAAAATGAATTGCAGGTAAAATATTGGTAGCTGAATTCCGTGATTGAAATGCTTTGTGGACACGTCCAGGGTCGGACTAGCCTGGGAGAACCCCGACGGACTTCCGGCAAATTTAGATGTGCTCTGCGAGTCAGTCTGGCCAAGAGCCCATTCAAGGCCATTTCCATTTTTTTAAAATCGAGGCACCAATTACACCTGTTGAGGCAGGCTTTATACGATGATGATAGCACAGCTTTATACTGCCATTGGTTGAAGCAGACAATTACAACGATGGCTTCTGCAATGGAACATCCGCAATATCACTCGTTCGAATCAGCTATTGCATCTGTTTTAAGCGATTTGAGCGTTTTCCTTTATGTTAAAAATCGAGCAAAGAACAACACTCAAATCGGTCAAATAAAAAAAAGATGTTAATGCGGTCTTGCCGACTTGACTCGCAAAAGTCTGATATATCCAATTGCGCTGAGAGGCATTTGAACGGCGTCTGTGACTCCCCTTTAGAAATGGGCTGTGAATGAACCTTGCCCAGACCCACTCTCAGTTAGAACTGAGAAGGGTCTGGTGTTAACCAGGCTAGGGTCGGACAGACCAGCGGAAGAATTGGGGGATTTCGCTATTGGGGGAGGCTGCAGACCTGGAGTCGGTAGATACACTGTACGGCCCAGGCAGTAAATACACGGCCCAGGCAGTTTATGCCCTTGTTATTCCTGATGTGTCCAGTAGGGGGAGAAGGGTATATGGCGAAGTAACAATTTAATTGACGCTCAAAACTTACACATTAATAACTGTCCCGTCCATAGACTTTTACTAATTTAGAGGTTTTTGTCCACTGTCTATAATAAATGTTATAGACAGTGGAAAAGTTTAATATTTGGAGAAGGGAAGACATTATATTAAGTGGTAGCAGTACATGTGTTGTAATGGTGAAGGTTAGGATTAGGAGAAGGAAAGACAGTATATTAAGTGGAACCGGGACTAATGTGTAAGTTTCAAGTATATCTTTCTCCCCCAACTGCACACATCAGGAACTAGAGGGGCGTAAAACTGTCTGGGTCGCAAAACTGCCTGGGCCATATATCTACCGGTTTCAGCTCTGCAGCCTCCCCTTCTCGGATTACGCGAACAGCCGGTTGTAATAACTGCAAAATGACCACAATTGTGCATGTGTCCACTCAAACGGTCAGAAACAGACTCTATGAGGGTGGTATGAGGGCCCGACTTCCACAGGTGGGGGTTGTGCTTACAGCCCAAAACCGTGCAAGGCGTTTGGCATTTGCCAGAGAACACCAAGATTGGCAAATTCGCCACTGGTGCCCTTCGCTCTTCACAGATGAAAGCAGGTTCACACTGAGCACTGACAGACGTGACAGAGTCTGGAGACGCCTTGGAGAATGTTCTGCTGCCTGCAACATCCTCCAGCATGACTGGTTTGGCAGTGGGTCAGTAATGGTGTGGCTTTTCTTTGGGGGGGTTGCACAGCCCTCCATGTGCTCGCCAGAGGTAGCGAGCATCATGTCTCGCTCCATATACCTATACCACATTGCACCACAGACTGTCCAGGAGTTGGTGGATGCTTTAGTCCAGGTTTAGGAGGACATCCCTCAGGAGACCATTTGCCATCTCATCAGGAGCATGTCCAGGCATTGTAGGGAGGTCATACAGGCATGTGGAGGCCACACACAGTACTGAGCCTCATTTTGACTTGTTTTAAGGACATTACATCAAAGTTGGATCAGCCTGTAGTGTGGCTTTCCACTTTGATGAGTGTGACTCCATATCTCGACCTCCATGGGTTGATAAATTTGATTTCCATTGATAATTTTTGTTTGATTTTGTGTTCAGCACATGCAACTATGTAAAGACGAAAGTATTTTGTACGATTAGTTCATTCATTTAGATCTAGGATGTGTTATCTTTAGTGTTCCCTAAATTTTTTTGAGCAGTGTAGTATCCGTATCCATGCTCAGAATGGGCGTGGACTTCCCAGAAGATGGCAGAGCTACCCAGTTCTACTTAGTTATCACTTTTGCCTTCCAGTATGTCAAGGTTCTCCATCATGCTGGAAAAGGCAATGATAATCACCAAACTGTTCTTGGATGGTTGGGAGAAGTTGCTCTCGGAGGATGTATTGGTACCATTCTTTATTCACTGCTGGGTTCTTAGGCAAAATTGTGAGTGAGCCCACTTCCTTGGCTGAGATGCATCCCCACACATGAATGGTCTCAGGATGCTTTACTGTTGGCATGACACAGCACTGATGGTAGCATTCACCTTGTCTTCTCTGGACCAGGTGTTTTCCCGATGGCCCAAACAATCCGATATGGAATTCATCAAAGAAAATGACTTTACCCCAGTATACAGCAGTCCAATCCCTGTACCTTTTGCAGAATATCTGTCTGTCCCTGATGTTTTTCCTGGAGAGAAGTGGCTTCTTTGCTGCCCTTCTTGACATCAGGCCTTTTGCCAAAAGTCCAAAAGGTGCAGATGCACTCACACCTGCCTGCTTCCATTCCTGAGCAAGCTCTGCACTGGTGGTGCCTCAATCCCACAGCTGAATCAACTTTAGGAGACAGTCCTGGTGCTTGCTGAACTTTCTTGGGTGCCCTGACGCCTTCTTCACAACAATTTCCTTGCAGGTATCCATGGTCGACAGAGGAAGTACAATGATTTCAAGCACCACCCTCCTTTAAAGCTTCAAGTCTGTTGTTCTAAATCAATCAGCATGACAGAGTGATCTCCATCCTTGTCCTCGTCAACACTCTCACCTGTGTTAATGAGACAACCAATGACATGACAGCTGGTCCTTTTTCTGGTAGGGCTGAAATGTAGTGGAAATGTTTTTTTGTGATTAAGTTCATTTTCATGGCAAAGAGGGACTTTGCGATTCATTGCAATTCATGTAAAACTTAGTGAAAATTATTGCGTGTCATTCTCAACTTTTGAACATGACTGTACATTCTCCATACCGGATACTTGTTTTAGCCAAAGTTTGCGTAACCCAATGTAATACTATACCAGGGATTGGAAGCTATTTCAGACTGTTGTGTGTTCAAAAATGCAGAAAACAAATCAAGGTTATACCCATTTGACAAGCTTGGATATCAAATGGGTTGGTGCAGCAAACTCTTCAGAGCGAAAATACCATACTATATTTGTACAGAGAAAGGACGGAAAAGCTTTGAGTAATGTGGATGTCAACGTTGGTAACAAGGGTATATGTGAAGGGCCCAAAGGTCTGTTTTGTTTTTGGGAAAGTATAAGTTACAGCTTATATCACCGTCTACAGGTTTTTTTGAATTGGCAAACAAGGTGTTGCTGCGAAATGACAAGCTCTTTATTCAGAGTCAACAGTGGCATAGCGCTGTTAAAATGAGGGAAGGTTGGATAAACTGGATGAACCACCCTTAGGTGAATAAAGTACATTGTATTACACTGGCTTTTCAAAATAAAATTAAGTAGGAGAGTTTTGCTTCAGATGAACTGAATCAAACAAGTGAATCATTGTTCTATGATCACGTGGCAAGAAAAGTCCTGGTTCATGATGTTGTGACTTTCTGGAGGAACAACGCTGAAGACAAGGAAAATACAGACCAATTGGAATATATTCTAAGGTTGTTGTGAAACTGCTGTTTGACATAATGGGTACCTGTCTCTGTAATATGTTTGTGTATTATTGAAAGAAACTGGGATTAACTTTCTCTCTACACATACAATACTTTTGTTAATGCAAGAAATAATGAAGCATGTGCATTGTAAGGATGTGCCTCTAGAATTGTAACACATGAGCTGTGTCTCAGTGTGAAGGCTGCATCCTCCGAAGGCCACATTTGAAGGCTGATTGTGCGCATTTAAAGGCTGATTGCTTCCCAGCATTGCTATGAACGCTGTCTCAATTCAAACACTGCACCCTTTAAAGGCCGCATTCGTTACCGCTGTGCGACGAAGGCTGCCCTAAGCTGAGTCTCGATGTGAAGGCTACATCCTCCGAAGGTCGCATTTGAATGTTTTTTTATGTGCATTTGAAAGCCGATTGCATCACAGCAGTGCTATGAAGGCTGTCTCAATTTAAACTCTGCAACCTTCGAAGGCCACATATGAAGGCCGATAGCATCACAGCAGTACTAGGAAGGTACAGTACTTCAACTGTGTGAAAACAAAACAGGGCTAAAACTTGTCAACCCATTGGACCTGCCTCTCGCTTTGCTTCTTCCTGGAGCTGTATTCTGCTAGCAACACTAATGATGCAACGTGATCTCTTAGAAATCCGTGATACTACCAGAGACACCTAACTTCAAAGTCTGTGGCAGTTCCACGGAATGTCCGAAAATTCTGTGAAACTGCAGTTTCACAGAATCGCATGATGACGAAGCAGAGTGTAAATAGCGTAGATTTTGCAGGTGGCAGGTTGGGGACGGTGGGCGGCCGTAAAAACATGCGACTAACATACCAAAGATTGAGAGTTCGAATCCAGGCGGACACGCGATGCAGACGTGTTGCAAACGTGCTTTTTTTTTTAATCATTTTTTACTCCCTAAATACAAGTTACATTGAGTTAACAGCAAGGTTTCTGAGTGGTTAAGGTTAGGTTAGGGGTTTGGGAAAGGCTTAAATCGAATTAAAATCAAGGTTTCTGAGTGGTTAAGGTTAGGTTAGGGGTTTGGGAAAGGCTTAAATCGAATTAACAGCAAGGTTTCTGAGTGGTTAAGGTTAGGTTAGGGGTTTGGGAAAGGCTTACATCGAGTTAATAACAGCAAGGTCTCACTGTGCGCCAATTGCGGACTTTTCCGTGAAACTGCCACGGATTTTAATCCGTGTTCATTTCACAAAATTTTCGGCCATTCCGTGGAACTGTCACGGATTCTGATGGTCATACTCCGTGGCAGTTTCACGGATTTCTAAGAGATCAGGCTGAATGATGATATCATAGGTTCGGTATTATGATAAAACCTTCAAAATTAAAGGCAGAATGTCAACGCATATCAAAGTGTATAATTCCTCCAGTAACATAAATAAAATAAAAATGAAAATGAGCAATTCAGGCTCCATAATTACTTGACATAATTTCACAAATGTCATGTAGGACAGCAGCTGTCCTCTTGCACCATTTGCTAGGCGGTTATTGGGAACACCTGGCTCAATCGGTTATACAATGACGGCTACATTTGCAGCCTCCAAAGGCCATGTAGGTTGCATTCTTCGAAGTCTGCTGCCTTCGAAGGATGCAACCATCACATTGAGTCACAGCTCTAGTTTAGAATTTCACTCAAATGTGACGCCAAATGCACCCTTTGTTTCTTGGGCAAATTAAGGATACAAAAATGGTCACTTCACAGCCTACCCTTCCCCAGGATTCAAAGCGCACCGGTGACAAGGCAATTGTATTCAAAGAAAATAGCTGGTGTTCATAGTGTGGTGTCCGAGGAATTCACATATCAATGTAAGTTTTTCTTTGATTTGTTATTGTTTTTATTTTCATGCTTCAACTGTTAAAACTTGTTAACACATTGGACCCTCTCGCTTTGCCTCTTCCTGAAGCTGTATTCTGCTAGAAACAATAACGATGACGTCATACATTCGGTATAATGATAAAACCTTCAAAATAAAAGGCTGAATGTCAACGCATATCAAAGTGTATAATTCCTCCAGTAACATATATAAAATAAAAAGATTCGGGCTCCACAGTTACACTGACATTTCACAAATGTCATATAGGATGGCAGCTCTCCTCTCTCACTGTTTGCTATGCGGTAATTGGGAACACCTGGTGGCTCAATTAGTTATCCAATGACGGCTACATTTGGAGCCTCCAAAGGCTATGTAGGCTGCATCCTTCGAAGTCCATCGCCTACATAAACCAGTGCGTACAAACTTTAGAGTCTTCTCTACACATTTGTTATTGCCATTTCAAGCAGATTAATGTGACATTCAAGTATTGTCTGATAAAAACGATGGAAACTGTTACCTTTTAACAGTAATAGACATTTTCTCCAAACTATCCTGTGTAAGAGTCATTAAAAAAGTGGATAAAACTGCTGTGACCATTTGCATTTATATTTGGAAGAGTCTGGAATATCCAAAAAACGGATAGTGGAAAAGAGTTATTTAACTATACATTTCAGAAACTTATGAAGGGTCAGAAGATTTACTACAGTTTTAAATTGAAAATAATCTGCTTTTGAACGTTGAGCCTTAAAGTAAAGAGAATGGCGATTATTTTACAACACATATCTGAATACTGTTCACGATTTAGTGAATGATGAAAAAACAGAGAAAAAACGATTTAGTGAATGAGTTATTTAGTGAATGAGTTTAACATTAGTTACCACAAGAATATCCGTATGAACCCTCATAAGTAATAACTGAGAACATCTTTGTTCTTTATAAAACACTATGGGATCCCTTTGCAAGGAGAAAAGGATTTATTTTAAATTCAAAAGTAGTGACCTGGTCCATATCTCAAATTTGCATCTTTGAAAAAAAACTATGTGCAGGGCTACAGTGACGATTTATTTACAGGTGCGTTTATACAACATATAAATATAGATGCAACTGAGAAAAAAGAACTAGCTAGCCTGTAGAATAGTGTGAACTTACTTTGGAAACGTAACTGAGCCCATGCCGGCCTCTATTTGCAGGGTTCTGTAATGTACAGTAAACAAAAGTTGTGCATGTGTTTTCAATAAATTGAAATTAAATGTCTGCACAAAGGGAGTTGCTGGAGAGTGACTTGGCAAAGTCTATAATCTGACTTATCTATCCCAAATTCCGGGCAACGCTTTGCATACCCCCCCAGCTGTACGTTTCTTTTGGACATATTCCGGCCACTTCATACATGTATTCCTTGCTAGAGTTACTGAGTTGGTATCACCAATTTCCTCAGGTGAATGATAAAAATATTTGGTTACACTTTATTTGGAGAGTCTGACATTCCATCTGTATGTGCTCTACAGATAGTTTGTTGATGATATGACTATCAACAAACTATCAACAAACCATCTGTTGATAAGCAACTAATTGTGTATTTTAAGGGTAGGGGTAAGTTTAGAATATGTTTTAGGGTAATGGTTAAGGTTAGGTTTAACATAAGGGGA